>PYAF01002982.1:78927-92699 GCA_007407185.1 Glycine tomentella | reverse complement strand
TCGCACAGTGATCATTTTAAACCGGTCTAATTAGTGATCATTGGATAAATCAACCTAAATACTAAATCTAGCATTTAATCCCTCCCTTCCCTATTATCAGAAATTTCACAAACACTACACAGAAAACACAATATAGCAACTAGATACATAAAGAAAAATAGAAAGTCAATAAAACAAACTATAAAAGGAACCAAAAACAAAAATACAACCTACACCAAAACAGGAATTTCCATTAACCAAAGAAATAATTGAACAAAAACCAGAGATAACCTAAAACAACAGAAACACCCAAATACAACTAAAATAGAAAATAGAATATATAGGAGATAGCTTAAAAAATGAAAATGGAGCATAATAAAAGGGTAGAAAATAGAAAAGAAATCAGAACCTAGAATCAAACACATAACCATCCACAAAACTATGATAAAAAACATGATCAAGAACAAAAATGAAAATAAGGAAAAAGGAGAAACAATATGAGCAAAAGAGCACAAATCCTCTAGATTAATCCATGGGAATCTCCATTATGAGTTGGTTACAAGGATCTTAGCCTACCATAGTTACATCTGCGGAAGAAAATACAAGAAAAGATGATGAAACCATGAAAATGAAAAAATAGGTATAAGCTTCCTTCCTTTTTCCCTTTGCTTCGTAAGTCTCTTTTTTTTTTTTTTTTAAGAGGTAAAAACAGTGCTCTGCACTTCCAGCACCGTCCCAATGTTTAAAAGTGACACAAAATATCTACTTTTTACTTTTTGGGCAAAATGACATAATTGTCCCTAGCTATTAAATAAATTCCAGATTTTCACTGCAGACTTCAGGGCCAATTTCGTCCATCTATTTGACAGAATTTGAGCTTGATTTCTTCATGAAAGTTGCAGATATTTGAATTATCTCAAAAACAAAAGAAAAATCAGCTCAAACGGACATTAGTAGCAAAAGTTATGGCCAAAATACAAAAACTGTGCAAATTTGAAATTTTAACTAATAAAAGATAAAAATCTATATAAAAGCCTAAACTATTAATCAACACTAAAGAGATTAAAAACACACCAAAAAGGGTAATAAACTACTAATCAAGAGTAGCAAATAAGTGATATAAAAATCACTTATCATAACTCTTTCATATAAAAACTTTATTTTGTTAGCATTCTTTAATATGATCTGTTTATGATCTTACTAACTTCTAAAGCAATTTTTTCTCTTAATCATTTTCTTTTGTTTATGTGTGTTGTCATTCATGGAATTTTCTTGTCATACTTCTTTGAATCTAATTTTTATTCTTTTCATTTTGTTGTCTTTGGTGGTCAAAATAGAAACTCTCCTTCTTTTGTTAGTCAACTATCATAAGTTATGCTACTTTGTAACTATTACCAATCATGATAGTGAAGCCTTTTGATGTATCGTCACCACTTTGAATGATTTTGGTGTCGTAATGCCTAGATATATAGAATTATAAGTAAGTTAAATTGGATACATGATTTGCTGAAATTGAGGAAAATTCAAGCAAGGACTATATTAAGGATTATCCCCATAATTTACTTATTTACTTTAAAATCTTTTCTTGATAACACTTGCGCAGTAGTACTGCTGCAACATTGTCCCACTTCATTTAATTATTTATGTTTCAAGTTGATCAAGAATTTTATTTCTTCATGTAACTTACTTAGTTAATATGATTTCTTTGCAGTTTAACTACTTTGCCATCTACGCTTGGATCTCTTACCTCTTTATGGTAATTGTCATTCTCTTGTTAATGTATAGTTGTTGGTATTGTATATCTAAAGAGTGTTGCTATCAGTTAGCTATAGCCTTATTTTTGTGTTTTGATTTGAAAATTTATTTTTCTTTGTTTCCTTTATTGTGTTGTGCTGGTGCAGGCAATATTCAGCTTATGTGACTCTAAACTTTTGTATGACATATCACCACCATTACCATACTCCTTGTTTTTGTTAGTGAGTATCTTCCAAGGTACTTATCCTTTTGTGACACTTCTGTGCTTGTTACAAGTATGAAATTACTTCATAAAATTTGTGTTTGGTAGTATCTCAATCCTTAACTCAATGCTTTATAATGTGTTTGTTGATATTTGAATATTGTTTTATATTAAAGTTATCCGCATTATGAGTGAACCTTAATTTTCCATTTGAGATTCAATTCAATCATTAATAGAGCTAGTTTGAATTAATCATTGTATTGTATCTTGAATTGTCCATTTGAACAATTTGGAAAGAGTCATTTTTTATACCTGATTCATATGTAAAGGTTAAGTCTCTTTTGCTAAATTTTATTAAATTTTAGTTTAGTGCATTTCGTATTGTTCTCAGGGTGCATACTTGATTGTGGTGAAATTGATGTCATTGCTTTCTGAAAATACAATGAACACACTACAAATAACCAAGAGAGGGGGTGAATTGGTTAAGACAATCTTCAAAAAATTTCTTCAAAACAATTTGCGGAAATAAAACTTGGATCGTATCACTCAATCACCCTTGATCAAAAATAGAGTTTTCTTTTCAATCTAGAATCACCTTGGAATGCATGAAATGACTGAAATACTTCTTGTTGATTGTATATTGATTTCCAAATAATAGCAATGAAAGAAACACAAATAAAGAATTCAACACACAATAATTTATACTGTTTCACCTCACAAGCTTGGAGGCTACATCCAGTATCTTCCAACCAACACTAGTTTAGGGTTTTCACTATATCAAATTATTCTTTTACAAGCACAGCAAGTGACAATCTCTATCAACACTAGACAAAGATTATGAATTCTAGAACACTATTAGAATACAAATCACAAAGATCTTGACAAACCTACTCAGATCTTCAAACCTAGAGAACCCTACTCTAGAATGCTTGAAAAGAATCAATTTGAAATATCACAACATAGCAAAATATTAGAAAATCTTAAAAAGAAAAATTCAAGATAAACACAACCTGTGATCCTTCATGTATGAATGAATGAATTGACATTACCACATAATCTAGGTTGTAAGATATCTAATGCTCAGAATCTCTATCTTGAAACACTTCTTTTCTTTAACACATCTTCACAAAAACTCAGAAATCTTGATCTTTACAAAATGTGTTTCTCACTCAGAAATCAGTCTCTTAAACTCTTAGAAAGATTTGTGTCTTTTGGGTAAGTCACTCATATGCTAAGAATAATTCGTACAAGGTCTATATATAAAGAGTTGACCCACAAAGCTTTATATAAAACTAATTTAACTGACAATAATTGATTAAAACGATAGTGTAATCGATTATTTTATCATATGTAATCGATTAAAATACCATTTAAACGATTAATATGTTCTTGAGCTTTCTGGAAATGTTTTCATGAACAAAATAATCGATTAATACGCAATGTAATCGATTAAAGCAGTCTATATGCATGTGAAACAATGCATAATAATCGATTACATAATACTGGTAATCGATTAAACCAGTAAAGCTCAAAATATGAAAATAGTCTATGTAATCGATTACGAAGAATGGTAATCGATTATACCAGTAATGGATGATTTTCATATTGCACTATGTAATCGATTACAAAAAGCATGTAATCGATTAATTTGTTCTTCAAGGCTTTTCCAGCTTTAGAACAAAGACATTTAATCGATTAAAACACTGTATAATTGATTAAAGCAATAAGTTTTAATTTTTCCAAAAACTTAGCCATGAGAACTTGAATTCTTGTAAAATCATTTGAGTAGCTTTAGTTCATCAATCAAAAACATGTATGCATGAGGATAAGAATGCAAATGCAATGAAAGATCACAAGGTAATGTACTTGAGCCATTTAGACAAATTACAAATGCCTTCAAACTTGATTGGGCGTGTAAAAAGCAAAAACTCCAAGCCATCATTGCTTCAATCTTCTTGCAACTTCCTTTAAATCCAGGACTTTCATGTCATGTACTTGGAGACCAATGCGGAATGCTACCAAAATCTTGTCAAATTTAACAAAATAGACTCAACCTTCACATATGAATCAAGTACAAAAATAACTCTCTTTGAATGGGATTGGACCACACCTTTATGAAAAAAAAGATGTTCATGCATAAGATAACTTTGTATCACAGAAAATGAAAGATGGATTGAAGTTGGATGCAAGTATCACACATCAGTGACGAGTATGAGAATGAGGTTGATCAGTTTTTGGAATTTTCTCAACAAAATGCATAGGAAATTATTGGGTGAGAAATATTTGTGTCCTCATGTGAATGTGGGAATGGGAGACGACATGTAGTAATTGACATAAAAACACATCTTATATGAGGTCCTCTCACTTAGATTATTCCGAGTTATATAAGATGAATATGGCATGGTCTAGTAAATTGCCAGACATCCCAAGCTTGTCCCAAGCTAAGCATGTTGATGTAGACATGGGACATCAATTAGAGGACATGATTTCTCGATATTGGTTAAGAGTTTTTTCAGCAAGCACATGCACCTTTGTATGATACATTACAAAGTGATTTGAAGAAGCCTTTGCATCCGTAGGGGTGTTAGATTTGGTCATTTTGAAGGTAATAAATAGGTGGAGTGATAAAAGCTTCATTGAATTGCTTGATGTGTTGAAGATGCTTCCAGACCAAAACACATTTCCGAAAAATCACTATGAGGTGAAGAAGATATTATGTCCTTTGGGAATGGAGTACCAAAAATAAATGCATGCCCCAATGATTGTATATTATGCAGAAATGAGTTTGCATAAATGTGCAAGTGCCCTAAGTGTGGGGTATCACAGTACAAAGTGAAGGATGGCAATTGTAGTAATAAGGAAAACACAAAGAAAGAGACCTAGCAAAGGTGTGTTGGTATCTTCCAATACTTCCAAAGTTTGAGCGATTGTTTGCTAACGAAGACGGACACAAAAAACCTCACATGGCATTCAAATGGGAGAAAAATGATGGATTGCTCTATCATCTGGTTGATTCTCCCTAGTGGAAGACAATTAATCGTATGTTTCCCGATTTTGGGAAAAAGACAAGAAATATTAGGCTTGGACTTGCTTCGAATGGAATGAATCCTTTTGGTAACTTAAGCACTAACCACAATTAATGGCCTATATTGGTAATGATTTATAACCTGTCTCCTTGGTTATGCATGAAGAAAAAATACATTATGTTTTCTATGATGATTTCGGGTCCAAGATAGCAAGAAATGACATCGGTGTTGCAAAAGCATAATAAGACTTACATAAACTGGTTTAAAGATACAATCTTTGGTGATAACAATGCTTTTGAAACATTGAGAATGTTAGGAGATGGGCCAAAACAAAATGTGCTAACCTGGGAAGGGATATGATATCAACAACTATTTGTTTTACACAAAAAGTCACAAGATGAGAAGAGTACAGTGCAAAATAATGGAGTTAGTATTGATGCTCATTCGAAACACTGTTGTAATGCATCAGATAACAACCCCCATTATGGTGTCTATGCCTTACTTTGGATTGATTCAACAAATCTAGGATGTTGATTATAGTCAACTCAGAGTGCTTGTTTTTAAGAATAAATGGGTTAATGGGAAAACCGGTGTGCGAGTCGATGGTATGGGATTTACATTGGCAGACTTAATAATATTGCTTATAAGGTCAATCCTTTCATTATGGCAGATCAAGCAACACAAGTGTTTTATGTCTGAGATTTGTGTAGCTCTATTTGGTTAGTGGTTTAACAAGGAAGAACAAGTGGTATTAGTCATAAAAATCAGGATTCAACACTTGATTTTTGTGACACTCCTTATTTATTAGTATTTTTGAATTTATTACTTTTGATTGGTCATAATTTGAATATAATTAAATCTATTTGTTTAAACTATCTAGGTTTGGTTTCGCTTGAAATTATAGGTTGGATTTGTTATCATAATAAAATATTTTTTTAAAAAAAATGAACTTTCTACATCAATTGCCAGAAAATGGATGTAAAAAGTAGAATATTTGCTTTGTAATCATTTTTTTATTAGTGGAACCCTTTAAGAGATTGGAGGAGAACTGGATATATCTCAAGAGTTTAAATGAACCAGTATAAATCAAGTGTTTATACTATATTTCCAAAGCTTTAACTTGTGTGTTTTTTTATTGTTTCCTTTTAACACACTTTTGACTCACAGGTTCTTAGAAACTATTTTGAGAAAACTAGTTTATTAACCTATTGGACAAGGTCTGTATCAAATCTATTTTCTCAGATACAATGTTTTATTGTGTTGGACGATCTTTTGAAAGTCACATATTTATCAAACACTTTGTGAATTTGCTTTTGAGAAAAGTTTCATCTTTGCCAAAAGGTTTAATTTTTACACTAACATACTATTCAAACCCCTTGTTCTAGTATGTTCCATTTATTTCATTTTACTGGTACCACCCTTATATAGAGTCTTAAATTGATTCTGTATCATAATGCATGTATGTCTATGAGAATGTTGGTGATTGTGTGACTATTTTACAGTGATGATGTATATTTCTAATTTCCTTTAATCTTTATATTGTTTATGTGGTGAGATGTATTTCACTCCCTTATTTATTGTGTTGTTTGTGTTTGAGTTGATCACCATTTGCAGGTGATGAGATCCATCACTATGTTAAGGATGATGCTGAAAGAGAGGTTTAGGTTTCATTTAGTAGCAGTTGACTCTTTGTTTTCATTGGGTTGTAATGCTCTGATAAACTGCGGCATCAGGATTAGACATTATATTTATTCTCTCTTTGAATTTCTATTTTTAACTTATAATAGTTTAATTATGGATTTAAATGACCTTAGGAGAGTTAATGCATTTAACAAGTATTATTGTCTATGCGATGGTTTTGAAATTGTTGAAGTTATGATACCTTTTATCTTATCTATAATTTTTAAAATCCATTGATATTATATTTCGCTTGCTTATTGCTATAAATATGGATCTGTGTGGGGTAAAGGGTGTCAAACACCTTTCCTTGTTGCTTTAAAGGTTGGACATCTCTTTTTTCTATATGTTAAAATTTTTTATTTTTGAATTTTTTTACATTGTTTTCAACACACAATTCAACCCCATTTCTTGTGTGTTCTTTGCTATTTCAATTAGTTGGTTTTGAGGGTTTGAGTTTAAGTGATAGAAGTGAACGAGAAGAGAAAATGGAAGGTTTTGAAAATTGGAGTTAGGGATATGAAAATTTTGAGATTTCATTTGGAAGCTTGCGAGAGAAAATAGTGCATAGTGTCAAGAGAATATTTTGGGGTTTGAAATTGAAAAAAAGTACAAAGTATGTTGAACTAGGTAACATGCAAGTGCTATCTAATATTTTTTTAAAATAAAATGAAATAAATCATACATATTCAAATAACACCAATATAAATAAGAGTTATCTAAAAGCTTTGTTTCTTATCAAATAATATAATAATACCAAGAAACCAAGGACAAACCTATGCTTTGTTTCAGGCCATATGACCTTTTTGGTCCCTCGTCTTATTTTCTTGATTCATTTTGGTTCTTTGTCCTTTAAAAAGTTAATTTAGTTTTAGTCCTTTATCATTTTACATCGATTCAAAATGGTTCTTCTATTTCGGTAGATTTAACTACCACAAAATGTAATTATTCTTAAATATCTCAATATTATAATTAACACAGTGTGGCATTTTTTAACCACAACTATAACATTTAATTTTTTTCAAAAAAATATGGGCAAACATGTTCTAACCATCTAGAAGTTTAGAATTTAGAATATTCACAACCCACAATGTAGAACACTAAACAATTTTGCAACAACAACCCACAACCCTAAACATCCATTATTTTCATTTCAACAAGTACTTGGTGATCACAAATTTATAACTTCAACATTTAACACATCGTAGAAGGTCAGTGAGTATAACTCGATCTTGTGTGTCTCCCTGGGAAAAGGAATCATGAGATCGCGTGATCTAACGTCGAAGTTGACTGGCAGAGATGACATTGGAGTTGACCATGTGGTGAAGAGGAAGCATTTTGGAGGAAAATGAGTAGATGAAGGAAAGGATTTGATAAGTGCCATATATTAGTGAAATTAGGGTTACATTGAAGGCACTTATCTTTCGTTTTTACTAAGAATATCTATAAACCTTTCCCTAAATCTAGTTAGTTTGTATTTCGTGCTTAGGATGAATGTTATATTCATACTCTTACAGATTTATCCAATCTTCTCTTGCATTTTGATAGGTTAAAAGGATTCCCGAAGATTCTGAACACATAAAGCAAGCAAAATGGATCATAAAGCAAACATAGGAGGTGCAACAAGCAATCCAGGCCCAAAAATCATCAAGGCCCAAAGGAATCTTCAGGGTTAAGCTTCTAACTCGCCCAGGTGACCAACTCCAGTACATTTGGCTCGCCCAGGCGAGCTTCAAGTTCCCAAAAGATAAACATTAGCTTGCCCAGGCGAGCAAACAATGAACAAATTACTCGTTTGGGCGACTGGGCGAGTGAAGCAGGCAGGAGAGGGAAATCTATAAATAGCCACGAATTTTGCAAGCCAAAGCATTCATTCTTCAATTCCTAATTGCTTTAGCTTAATCTTCAGCTCTAGGATTCTAAAATATTGTTAGTAGGTGTTAGGGAAGTGAGAGAAGTAAGGATTATAGGGGAAACCCTGCTGGAGTGAAGCGGAAATGATTTCCTTCATCAACTCTTCTCTTAAGGAGGTTCTCTCTATGGTCGCCTAAGCTTCTCGAGGATTGGAAGTAACTTTTATCCCTATGTATCTCTTATAGTTTTATGTTATTGCATGAATCTATTCTATCTCTTGTTGGTAATTTCATTTTGTGTTCAATGCTTGATTCTACTTGATCAATAGTCTCATGAATTGAAATCCTAAGCTCCACTGGAAAGTACCCTTAGGGTTTGAACTGAATGAAATTACTTATCATGTTACGTTGCTAGGAATAAGACTTAACGTTTTAATTGCATAGGCACGCGATTTTAATTCTTAATGTTGGGGTATTTATTTTGATATGCGAGGGATCGATATTTAGTAAATATTCTTAAGATTCTCAAATGCGAGGGATCTATTTGGGGTAAAAACGTGCGCATCAATAAGAGTAGAAAATGACTCATGCATGATAAGATTAATTCGATACAAATGGATAAGAACGATGAAATCCAATCCTACACTTCTCCTGAATTAAACTCGTTTTATTTATTTCCGAAGTTTTCGCATCCATTAGATTTTATTCTCGTTACATTTGTATGTTTCGTTATCACATCAAATGAACTTTCGCTTACACTCTTTGTACATAAACTATTAAACTGTTAAATTTTAATTGAACTAGCTAAAGTAAACCCAAGTCCCTGTGGAGACAAATCTTTATAAATTTTGTAACTTACAACGTCAAATTGGTACACTTGCCGAAAGTCTTAACAAGTTTCTAGCGCAGTTGCCGGGGATTTGATTCATTTACTTAGTTCGTTTAAATATAAATTTCAGTTTAGTAGAATTTTTTTCTTTTTTCTTTGTTTTTTGTTATTTATTTTTGTATAGAAATTCTCTAGTTATATTTTGTTAACCTTGTAGTTTGTTCCTTTTCCTTTATGCAAGGTAAGTTTTCTAGAGATAAACCTTTGTTTGATCCAGAAATTACCAAGACAGAAAGGAAAAATAGAAAGAAAAAAGAAACAAGAATCTAACAAGCCATCAAGGGAAACTTCGTCTATTGATTCTTCTTCATCTGAAAAACCAATTGTACGTGACAATATGGCTGATCGAGAAGGAGAAGGAAATAGACCACCAAGGAGGACTCTTGGTGACTATGCATATCAACAAGGTCCTAAGCATTACAACAGCGTAGTCATCCCTCCTTTCAACAATAAAGTTGTGGAGCTGAAGCCAACATTACTTAGTCTTACCGGCTCACTTCCATTTACTGGGCTAGACCATGAGGATACACGCACTTATCCACATTCATGGAACTATACAGTACTATAGGAGCCTCAGACGAAGATGCTGAAGCTGTTTACCTCAAAGCTTTTCCTTTTTCCTTGACAGGTAAAGCTAAAACTTGGCTTCAATCCCAACCAAATAAAAGTTTGAGCACATGGGACGAGTTGGAGGAGAAATTCATCGCCAGATTCTTCCCTCCATCAAGATTTATAGTGCAAAGTCAGCTATTACCACTTTCTCTCAAGGTTTAGATGAGCCGCTCTGCGAGACATGGGAGAGATTCAAGTCACTACTACGGAGGTGCCCAGACCACAACTTTGATGATGCTCACAATTTCATATCTTTTACAGTGATTTAAGGCCGCAGACCAAGATGATCCTTGACGCTTCAGCCGGAGGAACCATGATGTCTAAAAGTCCAGAGGAAGCCATAGTGATCATTGACTCCATAGCAGCAAGTGACTATCAATCTCACCATGATAGATCACCGATTCAGAGGAAGGGAATAATGGAGCTAGACACCCAGAATGCCATCTTAGCTCAAAACAAGCTCCTGACGCAACAATTAGAGGCCTTAATAAAGCAAATAGGCCAACTTCCTCAACAAATTCAAGGAGGATCACAGAAATCTCATATAGCCCATCAAGTTCAAATCCTTAGATGTGATTTCTGTAGAGGAGACCATCAGAACGGTCATTGTACAGTACCCGGTGATTGTCCACAAGAAGAGGAAGCTCACTACATGTAAAATCAATCTAGATCTCAACAACATTTCCAAGGGAATTACCAAGGGTACAGAGGAGGTCCAGGTTCTAATCAACCTTATAGTTGGAGGCAGAATAATAATGCTTATAATGTTCCTGCTAACCCTCCTTTTGCAGGTCCTTCTAATAATTCTTTTGCAAGTTCTTCTAATTCTTTTGTAGGTCCTTTAAGTAGAAACCCACCACAACAAGCTCAGTCTGACCGATTGACAAAGATAGAAGATACTCTTACTCAGTTCATGCAAATGTCCATTAGTAACCAAAAGAATACTGAGGCTTCTATCAAAAATCTAGAAGTGCAAGTAGGGCAGCTTGCAAAACAAATTTCTGAGCATGGAGGTAGATCTTTCTCAGCAAATACCCAAGTCAATCCTAAAAAGC
Source organism: Glycine tomentella (assembly GCA_007407185.1). Lineage (NCBI taxonomy): Eukaryota > Viridiplantae > Streptophyta > Magnoliopsida > Fabales > Fabaceae > Glycine > Glycine tomentella. The sequence goes on along the minus strand of PYAF01002982.1, from coordinate 81,651 downwards.
AATGTAAAGCCATTATCACAAGAAGGGGAACTGTGGTTGGTAGGAAAGAGGAAGAAGAAAAGAAAAATGAAGGAAATTTACAAAAAAAATGTTGATGAAGAGTTGAAAAAGAAAAAGAAAAAGATGAGGAAGAAACAAATGAAAAAATTGAGAGAAAAGTGACGAGTGATGATGAAAAGAAAAAGAGTGATAAAGGTAAAGCTGTCTTGATCCCACCACCAGTCCAAAATATGCCATATCCACATACTCCATCCAAGAAAGCAAAGGAAAGGCAATACAAGCGTTTTCTAGACATTTTCAAGCAACTACAAATAAATATTCCTTTTTCTGAAGCACTGGAGCAGATACCAACACTGATGAGGAGACCATTGAGTTAGATGCAGGCTGCAGTGCAATCATTCAAAATTCCATTCTGGAGAAGTCAAGAGATCCTGGTAGTTTCACAATCCCTGTGGCTATTGGGATATTATCAGTAGGAAATGAAAATAAAGGGAATACTCACAATAACCAAGAGGGGGGTGAATTGGTTAAACCTTGGTAATTTAAAATTAATTCAAATAAGAGTTTAAGGATCTTTATCACTTTCAAAATCAAGAAATCTTTTTACTCAATCAAATAGCTCAACCCCTTGGAATCAATTTGCTTAAAACACAACTTGTTGAACAATGAATATGAAACAAAGAATCAATGAACAATAAGAGTAATAGAGATTGAGAAACAACACACAAACAATTTATACTGGTTCACTTCACAATTGAAGCTACATCCAGTTTCTTCTAATCAACACTAGATTAGTGTTGATTTGAAAGATTGCTGAACTAAGGGGGAGCTTTTTGAAGATTAAAGACTTGGAAAAGTTTTGGCTTTCAACATGCTTGAAGGTTTGAAGGCTTGAAGATCAAGATTGTGATTTAATGTAAAAGGAAAGGAAGCCTTCTGATGATCCAAGTTTTTATATGCATATCATTGAGAATCATTCATGCATGACATCTTAAAAGCTTAAAGTAATTAATTTGAAATTGATAAATAAGTAAAGCTTTTTGGAAAAATAGTTCTAAGTGGTTTTAATCGATTACCATACTTATATAATCGATTACATTGTTCTTCAGAATGCTGTAAATGAGTTAAGAACAAATTAATCGATTATTGCATCGTTTTAATCGATTATTTCATCATTGCATTCATGAAGTTTTTAATGAGTGACTGGTTTAATCGATTACCATTTGCTTGTAATCGATTACAAAGCTATTTTGGAAATAAGATCTTTCTGTCTTAATCGATTACCAATTAGTCGTAATCGATTACATAGTTCATTCATGGTTTATGCATTTCTGTCTTAATCGATTACCATATTCTGTAATCGATTACACTTCACAAACCTGATTTTTACAACGTCTGGTTTAATCGATTACACAACGGGATAATCGATTAAATAAGTTCTTGCTGTAACCCAGAACCTATTTAGAACACTTTAATCGATTACGGGAGCGTATGTAATCGATTACATTTGTTAATTAATCGATTACAGGAGCCATATTAATCGATTATTTCTGTTACAGCTGTTTTATATAAATAGAACTTGTCTTTTGTGAAAAAGCTAACGAAACAAAAATTGATTTTTGAGCACTACACGTTCTGAGAGCTTTGTAACAAGTGAGAAAGGCATTCTTTGTGGTTCTAACATTCTTGCTTCCATCCAAATCATTATAGGTCACTAAGTTTAGTGAAGCAAGTTAAATCTTTTCAAAGTCTAAGGAAAGGGCATTGATTCTGTATATCATAATTCATTCAACCTGGTATATTCTTCACTTTGAATATGATTCTTGGATCATCAGGTGAATTCTTTCCTTACTCTTTGATGGTGTAAATTCTTTGTTTGAATTTCTGTGTCTGTGTTCCATTGTATTTTGGTTTTCTTGCAAGTGTAGAGATAGTGTTTCTCTAAGGACAGCTGAGTAGGTTTCTCAGTGTGGGTTGTGGTCTTTAAGGGTCTAATAGGTTTTTAGACTTCTGAACTTTATCTAGGGTTCATAAAGAGAGGCTTGTAATTTTGCTTGTAAGGATATTGTTGATATAGTGGAACTCTACTCTAGTGTTGAGTAGAAGAAACTGGATGTAGCCTCATAGGTTTTGAGGTAAACCAGTATAAATCCTATGCTCTTTCATTTACTGCATGTTAGATTAATTCTTGGTGTGATTTCTGAAATTTAATTTGCTTGTTGAGGCATTACAAGTCTTGGATTGTGTTTGAATAAAGTTTCTTTATTGGTTTTTGATAAAGATCCAAAGGGCAATTAAACTCTGATATTTTAATTGGAAAATAAATTTTTAAATTTACCAAGGCTAACCAATTCACCCCCCCTCTTAGTTAAGTGTGAAGTGTTCCCTCATTTTACAATTGGCATCAAGAGCTAGGTCTTGTAAGATATTCAAGATCATTTTTTCAAAATGAATACTTCACAAATAACCTTCAAGGAAGGTGCATCTCTAAACAGACCACCTTTGTTTGAGGGAGAGAATTTCAACTTTTGGAAAAATAGAATGAAGATCTTTATTCAATCTAATGATCCAGGAGCATGGAATGCCATTGAAAAGGGTCCTAGAGTGCCCATCAAGATTATAGATAATAACATGATTCCCAAAGATTGGGATGAGATGAATGATGATGAGAAAAGACTTGTTCAGTATGATTTTAAGGCAAAGAACATGATAACCTCTGCTCTA
>PYAF01002982.1:49636-73037 GCA_007407185.1 Glycine tomentella | reverse complement strand
GACCTAGTAATCGATTATCACAGAGCCTCACAGGAATTGGCCATCCTATGTAATCGATTACACATCGGAATAATCGATTACATCAGAGTTTTTGAGAATTCTAACTTCTTTTACAAGCATTTAATCGATTACAGGCTATTGGTAATCGATTACAACAAACAAATTCATCATTTTATAGCCTTCTTCATTGGTTTTCAAGGGATTCATCTTGGACTGAATATGATCTTGAAGTATTTGAGCCCTAGCCCTTGTCATTGGTCCTTTAATCACCAAAGGAAGTTCTTCCATGTGTAGTTCCAAGCCTTCCTCATCTTGACTTGGTTTGAGGATTGCATCAACCTTCTCCCACACTCGCCCAAGCCACTTCATTTTCTCACATTCTCCCTACTCCAATCAAGTAAGTTCCTTCATCTTTTTAAAATACTTACAATTATGCAGTAGTTCTTCTAAGCTTTCATGTACATGTACATTAGTTTGTTATTTTCTTTTTCAAGCATGACTTAGGGTTAGAAATTTTAAAGTTGATGTTCTGTTTTGATGATTTTGCTATACATATTGAATTGGTCTTCTCCTTCTTCAATTTCTTTGAAAATTTGGTGTAGATTATGTGCCAAAAATGTCCAATTTCATGTACAAAATTGTGTGCATACCAAGTGTTTGGTAAAATGCCACAATGAAATCAGTTATGAATTGGCACCTCTTTGATGCACGGAAATGGCTCCTTACTTGCTTTAGACAAGCTTCCATGTATGATATTGCTCATGATTTAAGCCTAGACTTCAAGATTGACTTAATCATTTTTGATTATTTGTGCTTGACTTACTCTTTTTGTGTATGCTAAGAACAATTTCCAGCATTTGATATCATCCACATGGATATACATGGTTAGTAAGGAACAATAATGGAATAAATGGATTGATATGCTTATTGACATGTGCATTAGAAAGATAGGAAATTTTGAACATATATGTTGTAGTTATCTTGGTTATCACTTTCTTTTGAAGCTGCCATCTATTTGTTATTTTGCCCTATCTAAGTTAGCTACTCTTACCATAAACATGCTAAAATCTATTTTGAGATGCTATTACATATGGCTCCTAAGAAACTTCCTTCTAAAAGAGCTAGGAATGAGGGTTCTAGTGCAAATCCCCCTGAAGACTTCATTTATGATGATCAGAGATTTCGGAGCCGCGAACACCAACAACAATTTGAAACAATCAAGAATTGGTCGTTCCTCAAAGAAAGGCGGGTTTAGCTGATGGATGATAAGTATCCAGATTTCACAGCAGAACTTGACAGGCGTAGATGGAGACCATTAGCCACCCCTTTGCAGAAATTTGATCCAGAAATAGTGTTAGAATCTTACGCCAATGCTTGGCCACTAGAGGGAGATTTACTCGACAAACGTTCTTTTGTCGGAGGTCAGTGGATTCCCTGTGATGCTGATGCCATCAATTAGTTTTTAGGAAATCCACTTATCTTGCCAAAAGGACAACTTTGTGAGTATTTATCCATGCGCAACAACTTTGATGAAGAGGCCATGACTCAACTCCTGTGTATCCCAGGGTGTGACTTTGCCAGGAACATAGCAGGTAACAGGGTAAGGTTAATGCGGACTAATATGACTACTTTGACACAAATTTGGATGACCTTTTTGCTATGTAACATACTTCCTAGTGACCATAATTATGATCTTCCCATGGAAAAATGTCAACTAGCTTTTAGTTGTATTACTCAGCTTAGCATTGACGTGGCTCAGTTAATTTCCGATGCAATCCATCAATTCGTGATGTTAGAGCCACCAAGGCATCCCCTTAACCCTGAAAAGGCCAACAGGGCACTTGGATTTCCCGCTTTAATTACTGGTTTATGCCAACTCTACGGAATCCAAGTGCACTCGTCCAGGACCATCAGACCTCCCATAAACAGAGCCTTTATTGAAAAATATTGTTTGGCTAGACAGGTACAGGAGCAGCAGCCACCACAGCCAGCATCCATGGAGTCCATCTCCACTCATCTGCAGCAAATGGAACTCCAGATGCACACTTATATGCAGCATGTGGCTAATCAACAAGCTGCTAATTACAGAGGGCAGATACAGCTTAACTAGAGTTTCTACAACTACACCCAGCATCATCACAGATAGGATCCCACCCCATTCCAGTGGCCCATTCCAGAGCAGTTCAGCATATATGTAGCATGGCCTGGGGATAGGCCAATCTTTCAGGAGGAGGCAGGAGGCCAGAGAACTGAGCAGGACCCTGTGGCTGGCCCTACAGATGATCAGGGAGCTACTGAGGGAGAGGAAGCAACTGATGAGGATGATCCGGAGTAGAACTTGGCATCTTATCTCACTGATCTACAAAATCTGTGACACTACCTTTAATTTCTTTATTGCTTTTTTTACTGCTTTCTTGAATACTTTATTTATTTCTTTCGATATCGTTTCTTGAATACTTTAAGTAGTTACTATTACGTACTTAATTAAGCTCAGTGCCTAAAGCCGTGCACAATTATGAATGTTTTGGTACAGTGCCCAAGAGACTCCTTCTTTTTGAGAATTCACACATACTTTTTTGAAATTTTTTTGCTATTTATAGAAGTTGAAAAATTTGTGTCTAAATGATAATATATAACATAACTCTTTTTTGGGTATAAATAAGAAATTTTTCTTGAATATATTATGTTTTGAAAAGAATCAACAGTCAAATATTTTGAAACTTGCTTTTTGATTTGGATCAGAATTCAACAAAAAGAAATTTTTAAGAAACTTTGAGAAAAGAAAAACAAAAAAATGGTTTTTCAAAAAGATCAAATGAAGGCAAGTCTTTTTACATAGAATTGATAAATAACATTTGTTGGAAACATTGATTTGAATTAAACATGAAAACAGACCTTAAGCCTAGTGAGTGTGTGCAACCACATAGATTATATTGAGAGACCTCACTGATATGACTTATAGGGATTTTGCATAAATTTGTAATTATAAAAGCATAGGATACAAGGATATGATTTAGGCCGTCTTTCTTTTTGAAACATCATTTTTTTTAGCCACTGGCCAAAAAGCTATCCCAAACATGAATATAATGATTTGCCATTTGCAACCCTTTTGAGCCAAATAGTTAATATTTTATTGAAACCCTAACCTAGGATAGGAATTCCATACCTTACCTAAAGATAAGAGAGCAAAAGGGAATAATTGGTGATGGAAACTTCTTCTGGGTAGTTCACGCTATGAAAAAGATTTTAAAAGTTGCTATATGCTATTCATGTGTTTAGTAAAGAGAAAAGAAAGAAAAGAAGTGAAAGAAAAAGAAAAAAAAAATAACAAAGTCATATGTTTTTAAATATACAAAGTGTTGGGTGAAAGAATTGATAAAATGAGGAATCCTAAAAGAAAAAGGAAGAAATAGGAGGTAATGATCTTAATGTTTTATCTATATATGCTTTCCTATTCCAAAGTTCTTTTTGAATATCCAAAAAAACCAAGATTTCTTTTCTAGCCAAAAGCCCAGCCATAAAAGCCCTAATGGTCCTTGTTGATTATGCACTTTGATTTGATGGCAAATGAATTGCAAAATTAATCTATAAAGTATTAGTGCAGGAATTGAGATGAAACACTTACCTGTGAGACAATTAAACACTTTGAGAGGTTTTCCTCTGTTTGAAATCATACATATGTTTCCTTTGATGTTCTTGAGAAATGAAATGTGAATTGATCTTAATCTCATTTGGTTTCATGAATTCCATCTTTTGTATTTCAAATTCTCAAGGTTAACTATTTGAAAATTTTGTTCTGATCACTCTAAAAAGTTGATTCTTTGCAAAGCATGATCTTTTGTTAAAAATATCTTTTACTTTGCTTGAGGACAAGCAAGACTCTAAGTTGGGGGGAGTTGATAAGTACCATTTATTAGTGGAATTAGGGTTACATTGAAGGCAGTTATCTTTCGTTTTTAATAAGAATATCTATAAAACTTGCCTTAAATCTAGTTAGTTTGTATTTAGTGCTTAGGATGAATGTTATGTTCATATTCTTGAAGATTTATCCAATCTTCTCTTGCATTTTGATAGGTTAAAAGGATTTCCGAAGATTCTGAACACATAAAGCAAGCAAAATGGATCATAAAGCAAACATAGGAGGTGCAACAAGCAATCCAGGCCCAAAAATCATCAAGGCCTAAAGGAATCTTTAGGGTAAGCTTCTAACTCGCCCAGGCGACCAACTCCAGTGCATTTGGCTCGCCCAGGCGAGCTTCAAGTTCCCAAAAGATACACATTTGCTCGCCCAGGCAAGCAAACAATGAACAAATCACTCGCCTGGGCGAGTAAAGCAGGCAGGAGAGGGAAATCTATAAATAGCCACGAATTTTGCAAGCCAAAGCATTCATTCTTCAATTCCTAAGTGCTTTAGCTTAATCTTCAGCTCTAGGATTCTAAAATATTGTTAGTAAGTGTTAGGGAAGTGAGAGAAGTACGGATTACAGGGGAAACCCTGCCAGAGTGAAGCAGAGATGATTTCCTTCATCAACTCTTCTCTTAAGGAGGTTCTCTCCATGGTCGCCTAAGCTTCTCGAGGATTGGAAGTAATCTTCTATCCCTATGTATCTTTTATAGTTTTATGTTATTGCATGAATCTTTTCTATCTCTTGTTGGTAATTTCATTCTGTGTTCAATGCTAGATTCTACTTGATCAATAGTCTCATGAATTGAAATCCTAAGCTCGAATGGAAAGTACCCTTAGGGTTTGAACTGAATGAAATTACTTATCGTGTTACGTTGCTAGGAATAGGGCTTAACGTTTTAATTGCATGGGCACACGATGTTAATACTTAATGCTGGGGTATTTATTTTGATATGTGAGGGATCAATATCTAGTAAATATTCTTAGGATTCGCAAATGCGAGGGATCGATTTGGGGTAAAACGTGCGCATCAATAAGAGTAGAAAATGACTCATGCATGATAAGATTAATTAGATACAAATGGATAAGAATGATGAAATCCAATCCTACACTTCTCTTGAATTAAACTCATTTTATTTGTTTCCATAGTTTCAACATCCGTTAGATTTTATTCTCATTACATTTGTACGTTTCGTTATCACATCAAATGAACTTTCACTTACACTCTTTGTACATAGACTATTAAACTATTAAATTTTAATTGAACTAGCTAAAGTAAAATCAAGTCCCTGTGGAGACGAATCTTTATAAATTTTGTCACTTACAACGACAAATCGGTACGCTTGTCGAAAGTCTTAACAGGATTAGAGATTTGCAACAAGAGAAAGAGTTAGGGAGAGCGATTAGGTCAATGATTTACACAGAAAATGTTTGAGCGAGAGAAGAGAAGAGACTTGCAAGGTAAAAGGGTTAGAAGCATTAAAAGAAAGCAAGAGAGAAGGGAAATGGCTCTCTCTCTCTCTCTCTCTCTCTCTCTCTCTCTCTCTCTCTCTCTCTCTCTCTCTCTCTCTCTCTCTCTCGTTTTAGTAGCTAATATTGTTGTAGTTTTTAGCAGCTAATATTGTTATCTCGTTAATGGCGTCAACTTTGGATGAACACAAAGTCCATTTTGAATCGATTTAAAAAGATAAATTATTAAAATAAACTTTTTAAAAGATTCACAAATCAAGTGCCGAATGCCTTTGTCTCAATCCAAGTTGAATTCCTTTGCAGGTTGCAAAAAGTTCAGCATCTTCATTTTAAGTTTATAACATTTTTTTTATGAAGAATATGTGACATGAAAATATTAGATGACATATAATAGTCTGACTATTCTTTGTTATATAAGGCTAAAATGACTTAAAAGTGTTGATCCAAGTATTATTTTTCTTAATTAAGATTTTGAACTTAAATTATGTGGATGAAAAAAATGTAATTAAAAGGAAATAACTTTTAAAGGTGGTCAATTATATTTTTCAATAAAGATTAATCATTGACAAAATTGGTAAACACTCCATACAAATAACATGATAATAAAAAATATAAAACTAAAATAAATAGTTACTTATTTGGTCTTATATTTACAATTTTTTTATATCTTTTAGTTTGTATACTTAAAAATATCTTTTTTTAATTTTTGTGTATATCATTTTTAATCTCCTAAGAACCAAATAAATATTTAAACCTAATAAAAAAGTTTTAATTTTTATTAAAAATATCATTATTGAATTACTTTTTTATAAAAATTAAAAGCTATTAAAAAAAGAAAATAATAATTCACTTAGCATGTAAAATACTTTTATATAATCATCAAATTACATATTATTACGTATAGAAATTTTATTGACTTTTATGATAGAAGTCACATAAATAATTATTTATGATTAAATAAAAGTGTAACTATTAAACTATTCTGTAAAAAAAAACTATTAAACTCTTGCAAAATTAGCTACCGTTAGTTTCTTTTCTTAAAACTTAAAAAGGATAAAGGTTAAAAAATATTAATAATTATTATTTTATACCTTTTAAAAAACGGCGACAATGTTTCTTGACTTTGGTTCTTGTATCATTGACATTTTGCATATAAGTATTTGCACCATCCCATGAATTGCATGCAAACAATTCTCCTGCACTTGATAGGATTAGACAATAGGTGACTGAAAATTTCCGCATGGTGTTCATATTTCCAACGCTTCTGTCCATGAAGCTCCAACCATTTTGGCTGCTTCTTGTAATGTGTTTTTGTGCATTTGCAATGGCCTCTCCTCCTTCTTATGATACCTTTGCTTCTTCGGAGATTGCCAAAGAAGCAAATGCTTTGCTGAAATGGAAAGCCAGCCTTGACAACCAAAGTCAAGCTTCTCTCTCTTCATGGACCGGCAATAATCCTTGTAATTGGCTCGGAATTTCATGTCATGACTCCAAATCTGTTTCCAACATAAATCTTACAAATGTTGGATTGAGAGGTACGCTTCAAAGTCTTAACTTCTCATTACTTCCAAACATCCTCATTCTGAATATGAGTCACAACTCCTTGAATGGAACTATTCCTCCTCAAATTGGGTCCTTGTCCAATCTCAACACTCTTGATTTGTCCACTAATAAACTCTCTGGTAGCATTCCCAGTAGCGTTGGTAATCTGTCCAAACTTTCGTATCTTAATCTCCTTTCAAATGATCTCTCTGGGACTATTCCTTCTGAAATAACACAGTTGATTGACCTTCATGCATTGTTGCTGGGTGGAAATCTTATCAGTGGATCCCTTCCTCAAGAAATAGGTAGATTGAGGAATCTGAGAATACTTGATATTCCTTTTTCCAATCTCACGGGGACAATCCCAATCTCTATAGAAAAGTTAAATTTGTCTCTTCTAGATGTAGGAGCCAACAACCTTTCTGGCAACATTCCTCAGGGGATTTGGCATATGGACCTAAAGTATTTGTCATTTTCAATTAATAAATTCAATGGTTCCATCCCCAAAGAAATTGGGAAGTTAAGAAACCTAGAGTATCTAAATCTTGGGCCAAATGGCTTTTCTGGCTCCATACCCAAAGAAATTGGGATGTTGGAAAATCTAATAACTCTTGACCTGAAACAATGCAGTTTCAATGGGTCCATTCCTCGTGAAATTGGGAAGTTAAGGAACCTAGAGTATCTAGATCTTGGGAGAAATGGCTTTTCTGGCTCCATACCCGAAGAAATTGGGATGTTGGAAAATCTAGTACATCTTGACCTGAAACAATGCAGTTTCAACGGGTCCATTCCTCGTGAAATTGGGAAGTTAAGGAACTTAGAGTATCTAGATCTTGGGATAAATGGCTTTTCTGGCTCCATACCCGAAGAAATGTTGGGTCGGTAACCTCATCTATTTGCGGAAGCGGAGTAAATCTGTGAGGAGATGGAAAAATATAGAAGCAGAAAAATATCACCCAGAGAACACAAAACGATTTTAACGTGGAAAACCTCCTCAATGTGAGAAGTAAAAACCACGGGACACTAGTCCAGAAAAAACTTCCACTATAAAAGTAGGATTACAAAGATGATCTCTCTAGTAAGACTAGAGGTATACCCTCACAAAATTTCTTCACCCACTAAGGATGGCTCACACTATTTTTATCTCTCACTGGGAGGATTTCTACTCTCACTAAAATTAGTGGATCACTCTTTTCTCTCTGAGGAACTTTTTCTCTCAGGTTTTTCTCTGATTTCTGATCTGCAGAACTGAAGAAATGAATCCCCTATTTATAGGAAATTCTTACGCGTACCGATCCGTAAATTCCGCCGCACCGAACGCGTTTCTCTTCCTTTCTTCCTTTGCTTTTTAATTTTTCTTTGCGTGGGCCCCACACGCTTTGAAAAATTTTCCTCCGTCTGTTAAGGAGGAAAACGGTGCCAACAAGAAATTGGGATGTTGGAAAATCTAGTACATCTTGACATGAAACAATGCAGTTTCAACGGGTCCATTCCTCGTGAAATTGGGAAGTTGGTTAACCTCAATACTCTATATCTTGGAGATAATCATCTTTCTGGTTCCATTCCTCGTGAAATTGGTTTTTTGAAACAACTTGGTGAACTTGATTTGTCTGCAAACTTTCTCTCAAAAATTCCCTCTACAATTGGAAATTTGAGCAATTTATATTATCTTTACCTTTATTCAAACAGCTTCTCTGGTTCTATCCCTGATGAAGTGGGAAATCTCCATTCACTTTCCACAATCCAACTGTTGGACAACAACCTCTCTGGACCAATCCCGGCTTCCATAGGTAACTTGATCAATTTGGACTCCATTCGCCTTAATGAAAATAAACTCTCTGGATCCATTCCTTCCACTATTGGAAATTTAACAAACCTCAAGGTGTTATCTTTATTTGAAAATCAACTTAGTGGCAAGATTCCAACAGAATTCAACAGGCTTACTGCTCTGGAAAATTTGCAGCTTACTGATAATAATTTTATTGGCTATTTACCTCACAACGTTTGCATTGGTGGAAAGTTGACAAATTTTACCGCTAGTAATAACAACTTCACAGGCCCAATTCCAAAGAGTTTGAAGAATTGCTCCAGCCTTATGAGAGTCAGGCTTCAAAAAAACCAACTAACTGGGGATATAACAGATGCTTTTGGTGTACTTCCAAACTTGGACTACATCGAATTGAGTAACAATAATTTTTATGGTCACCTTTCACCTAACTGGGGAAAGTTTTGTAGCCTCACAAGCCTGATGATCTCCAACAATAATTTATCAGGTGTTATACCACCAGAACTAGGTGGGGCAACCAAATTACAACGGCTTGACCTGTCCTCAAACCATCTTACAGGAAACATTCCACAAGATTTATGTAACTTGACCTTGTTTGATCTTTCAGTCAACAACAATAATCTTACAGGAAATGTTCCCAAAGAAATAGCATCTATGCAGAAACTTCAAATTTTGAAGCTTGGATCAAATAAGTTGTCTGGCTTAATCCCAAAACAACTTGGAAATTTGCTCAATTTATTGAACATGAGTCTGAGCCAAAATAAATTTCAAGGAAATATTCCTTCAGAGCTTGGCAGACTGAAATTTCTTACAAGTCTTGATCTTAGTGGAAATTCTTTGAGAGGAACAATACCTTCAATGTTTGGAGAATTAAAAAGCTTAGAAACATTGAATCTCTCTCACAATAATCTTTCAGGTGATCTCTCTAGCTTTGATGATATGAGAAGCTTGACATATATTGATATATCATACAACCAGTTTGAGGGCCCACTTCCTAATATTGTAGCCTTCAACAATGCTAAAATTGAAGCATTGAGAAACAATAAAGGCTTGTGTGGCAATGTCACTGGCTTGGAGCGTTGCCCAACATCAAGTGGGAAATCTCATAATCATATGAGAAAGAAAGTCATAATAGTAACTTTAACCCTTACTTTGGGCATTCTAATAGTGGCATTATTTGCTTTTGGAGTCTTATATCATTTATGCCAAACTTCAACGGAAAAAGAAGAGCAGGCTACCAATTTACAAACTCCAAACATATTTGCAATATGGAGTTTTGATGGCAAAATGATATTCGAGAATATTATTGAAGCCACAGAAAACTTTGACAACAATCATCTCATTGGGGTTGGAGGGCAAGGAAGTGTTTACAAGGCCATGTTGCCTACAGGTCAAGTTGTTGCTGTGAAGAAACTCCATTCGATTCCAAATGGAGAAATGCTCAATCAGAAAGCTTTCACAAGTGAGATCCAAGCTTTGACAGACATTCGACACCGTAACATTGTAAAGTTATATGGGTTTTGTTCGCATTCACAATTCTTATTTTTGGTGTGTGAATTCCTTGAGAAGGGCAGTGTAGAGAAGATTTTGAAGGATGATGATCAAGCAGTTGCATTTGATTGGATCAAGAGGGTGAATGTTGTTAAAGGTGTAGCAAATGCTTTATTCTATATGCACCATGACTGCTCACCTCCAATTGTTCATCGTGATATATCAAGCAAGAATGTTCTTGTGGATTCAGAATATGTAGCTCATGTCTCGGACTTCGGAACAGCCAAGTTTCTTAATCCTAATTCATCCAATTGGACCTCATTTGTGGGAACCTTTGGATATGCTGCTCCAGGTAATTAATTTCCTTTCTTTATACTGATTGAAGATATCATGATACCTTAGTTTGCCTTTGTTAGTCAGAATATCTACATTTTGTATTTGTTAGTCACTAAAATCCTACTTTGCATATGATAGCACTTTTATTTTCTTACAGAACTTGCATACACAATGGAAGTAAATCAGAAATGTGATGTGTATAGTTTTGGGGTCCTAGCGTGGGAAATACTTTTAGGAAAGCACCCTGGTGATGTTATATCTTCTTTATTGTTATCATCTTCTTCGACTGGTGTGACCTCAACACTTGATCATATGGCATTGATGGAGAACTTGGACGAACGTCTCCCTCATCCAACAAGGCCTGTTGTTAATGAGGTGGCATCAATTGCGAAGATAGCAATTGCCTGCCTGACTGAAAGCCCACGATCTCGTCCTACCATGGAGCAGGTTGCCAATGAGTTTGTAATGTCATGAAGCGCATCTTCAATGGATTAGCTCTACATTGCCACTTATATATAGCTTAAAGATTGAACTTACAAAACATTTTTGAGTTCTATGTTTTTTGATGTAATGTCTAAGTTCTACTTGTTCTATTCTATTGTGTTGTATTTTTTTCTCTTATGTTGTAAGTCAATTTATTTTAAACTTACGATTAAATTGGGGATTTATTCGAATTTTGAACTTATGATATATTACCACTTTGAGATCAATAAGATTTTGGTTTTGTTTTTCCATTCACCCGATCCTTGTAACTTAATTTAAGGAAATTTTGTTGTTACTTACAAAACTATATAATTTTAATCTTCGTATTGGCTTGTGATAGTGGAGTTTCTTTGTTTCAGACTTTATCAATTCATACTTAATTTCCATAGATTTTGGTTCCATCCTTTTTTTGGCAACATTTTATGGATTCGAATTTTCATAGTTGTAGGTGCCAAAGTTCTGCTTGTTGATTGAATGGGGGCAAAAAATAAATATAATTACCATTTGGAGTAATTTTTTAAAATAATTATCAGACGTTTTACAATCTAACTTTTTTTTTAACTAAAGTTGTAGATTTCTTCAAGACTTCTAACATGTTTTTTTTTTTACGACTTTAAAGTCGTAATTTTTTTTTTGGTCTACGACTTCTAAGTCGTATGACCCATTTTTTTGTAGTTCATATTTTTAATTTTTTATTTCTTCATTATTTTTTAACTTTTTTTAAGTTTTTTTAAAATTATAAAAATTAGTTTAATTAATTATTTTAAAATGCAAGCAAGTTTAATTTTTATAATTTGATTTAATATTTTGTATGCATTTTTATATCATTTATTTAAAAATTTATTAATTTAATTATTTAATAAATAAATAAATATTGAAAAATATAATTATTATATTTAATATATTTATTATATGTTTTTATAGTAATTTTAATCAATAAAAATATTAAGTAAAATAAATTAATATATTATTTATAATTTTTCAATTTTTTTTCAATTTTAAAAAATATCAACTTTTTTAAAAAAAGTATTATGTCGTAAAACTTTTTACGACTTTCAAGTGGTAACACGTTTTGTTCTGTTTTTTTAATTGATAATTTTTTGAAGAATTATAAATAATTGTTTAGTTTTTTACTTAATATTTTTATTTATTAAAATAAATATAAAAATATGTAATAAATATATTAAATATAATAATTATATTTTTCTATATTTATTTATTTATTAAATAGTTAAATTAATAAAATATTATAGAAAATGATATAAAAATACATAAAAAAATATTAAATCAAATTACAAAAATTAAAATTACTTGTATTTTTAATTAATTAAATTAAACTAATTTTATAATTTTAAAAAAACTTATACAAAATTAAAAAAAAACAATGAACAAATAAATAAATTTTAAAAAAAAATGAACTACAGAAAAAAAAAGGTCATACGGCTTAAAAGTTGTACACAAAAAAATATATTTACGACTTTAAAGTCATAACCCCAAAAAAATAGGTTAGAAGTCGTAAAGAAATTTATGACTTCAGTTAAAAAAAAATTAAAGGGTAAATAGTCATTTTCGTCCCTGAATGTGTAGAGCGCTGACAAATCCGTACTCGAAAGATGGAAATTCAAATTTTTGTCCGTGAAAGTGAAGAAAGTCTGACAAATTTATCCCTCCGTTAACTTTCGTCTGTTACCGTTAATATTCAGGGACGAATTTGTCAGCTTTCTATCCAAAATATAATTTAATCTTCAAATTCTTCCTTTTCTAATTATTGCAAGCATAAAATGTAACACCCTTCCAATTACTATATTATGTCTAGGTCATAATAAGTAACTAGAAGATGTTAACCTTTCTAACGTATAATTTTTAACCAAAATCGATTGAGAAAAGTTTATTACAATATTAGAAAATTACGCTTATATAGAGCCTGTAGAGACTTTTTGGTCTCTTTAATAAATTACAAACTTAGTAATAACTTGTAAATAATATTTCATACAATAATATTAATATCCATATACTACAAAGCATATAGGAAAATACTAAAAATCTTCAACATTAAAAGAAATCTTCCAGTTTATCCCCAATTTCTAGCTGCTCCTCCCGATTTACCTGTCTGGAATGACACGGGAATACACTAAAATAGTGAAAATTCCAAAGAATTCCCAGTAGGTGAAGACTGACTTATCATACAATGTCATTGTCATGATTCTAGCTACTTCGGTTTCTTAAGAAAACATGTGAACAATTATAGTTGATTTTAATTTCATAAACATATAACCCGAAGTAGATTCATTTTATTCACAAACACTTAAAAATAATCTCATACTTCATCATTAATGCAAGCATCACTTTCAATCATGACAATCCATAGCTTATCTTTATTAATCTCTTCTTTAATACCCTAAACTAGACAATGAGCTCATTACTAGATTTAGTTTCCTCCCACAGGGTCGTGTTCAGCTTAACTGTATCACCCTTTAGGGTCACATAGGGTCGTGCTCAGCTTAACTGTATCACCCTTGGGTCAATATGTCTTTCCCGTAAGGTCGTGCTCGGCTTAACCGTATCACCTGTCGGGTACCATCAGGGTCATGATCAACTTAATGTATCACCCTTCAAGTATTATCTTTCTTCTGTCTTTCCCTCACGGTCGTGTTCGGCTTAACCGTATCATCCTTTGAGCACCATCAAGGTCGTGCTCAGCTTAATCGTATCACCCTTCAGGTCTTATCTTTTTATCTTTCTTAATGCACATGACATGCAAAGCTAAATAACTCATGTCATGCAATTATGCCACAAAACATCAAGATTTCATCATCATACAAAAACACTTTTCAAGAAAATCATAACAACAAGATTTCTTACAGTATCTGATTTGATTCTTCCTACAATCTATGCTAATCTACAAGTCATTAAATTCCAATCTTTTAGTATGTTAAACTAGACTTCCGAAGCTTTCTAACAAGGTATCGCATGCTTCAATTGGAGTTCTAAAACTCTAGCTATAACATCTTAATAACAACACTCCAAGGCTGCCAGCAAACTCAAAAATTCTACACTGACATCTCTTAGTGTTTTCGTGACTGCGAGCAGTACACAATCTAGATTTAGATGAATTTTTTATGTTATAGTTAACATCTATATCTTTAATTTTATATATCATACACCTTATTTGAGTAATAAATGATAGATAAATAATTTTTTTAAAACGAGTGGCAGTGGCTGTTTTGAGTATGCACAATTTTTGACAGCTTGGGTTTAAATAAATTCTGGGCATGGTTCACTACTTAGTTTAGTCCCAAATTTTAGGAAAACATAGAGGACATCCTAAGCTTTAAAATGAGTGGTCAAACACCTCGTTTGGTTAAGTACAAAGGGAGCTATAAAATTTTAAAGACAGTCTGAAATTCAGCTCAAAACTATACAAATAATCTCAAGAATCAAGTGATAAATAAATCTAAACCTTCACCTACCTTAAACAAGTTTGCTTTCAATTCTTCCAACTCTTCCAAGTACTTGGTTGCACCTCAAAGTCTTGAAGGAATGAAAGTAAGTCTTGTCTAGTATTTGATGTTTTGGAAAGGTGAAGGAGGCAATAGAAGTGATAGGCTACGGTTGGAAGATAAGAAAGAAGTGAGAAGAATGAAACAAAGTAAAGAGACTTAAGGAGAAAGTGAACGTGAGGTTTGAGAGTGAGAGAATAAGGTGTAGATTTCTTTTCAATCAAGGAGGTATTTATAGTAAAAGATTTAGTTAGGATGTAAAGAAATTATTCAGGATGAAACTTAATTGGATTTTAGTTTAGTTCTAATCTAACTAGGTCATTATGACATGGAGATATTTAAAAAGCATAGATTCCCTCATTTATGGCTGAAGGTGCACGTGGAATGTGGCTGAAAATGCTAGATTATTCTTTGTTTTATACATAGTTACACAATTGGATTAAGTATACCAATTCTACATGCACACACACACACACATGATTTTGCATTTCCATTTCAATTATTTTGCTCCAATTCTCACGTACCATGCATGCTCTGGCTTATGCTTTTGTTTCTTTTAATTTAAACCAAGTATACTTCATCTAGTTTTCAAATTGATGTGATTGGTATTAAGGTGTCATTACCTATTAATTTCCTTTGGTCATTCATCTAAAGTTTTATGTCTTTAACAAATATTCCACATAGTTGGATCCTTTTATGTTACTAAAGTTTGGTTCCTCTATAAGTTAACTAATCATGACTAAATTTATTCTAAGCACTTCTAAGCTTTCCACTTGGATCCCTTAACTTCTATCATATTTTTCTTGTATCACACACATGTGTCCCTCACGTGATAATTTTTCTCATAACACCATAGATATTATTAAGATATTCTAAGATTTTATCAGATACCTAAGATCTTTGTATTTAATTTTCCTCATAACACCATAGATATTATTTAGATATTCTAAAATTTTATCAGATACCTAAGATCTTTGTACTTAATGTGTTCATAAAGTCAAAATTCTAACTTATCATAGTTTTAGATAATAATCATAAATTTTCGGTCAGTCTAGATACTCCTAGTTTTCTTGTGATTTTTATCTGTTACTCAGGGTAATATGGTAATTTGTCATTCCAGGGGCACTTTTGTAATTTTTTCAAAATTTCACAAAAATTCTAATGCAAAATATCTAAGAGTATTATTGTAATTTTCACCTCAAGGGTATTTTGGTAATTTGTCACTCACTCTAGGGGTATTATTGTCATTTTTACTTCAAAATATCTAACCAAAATATCTAAAAGTATTATTGTAATTTTGACATCAGGTGTATTTTGGTAATATCTACTTCAAGGGTAGAATGGTAATTCTATAAAGGGAAAGAGTAATATGGTCATTCTTCTTTAAGCATTTTTTAAATTTCTTTTTTTATCTCTAACTAACTTATTTAAATTTTTGGGATGTTACATAAAATTATAATATACACTTAAAAATTAGGAAAATAAGCATAAGTTAAAACAAACATAATAATAATTATAATATTGATTAATAAGCATAATTTGTATGTTGCTCTAAAATTTCTACTGTAACAACATTAGATAATGACAAAATCAAGTTGAGTCTCATTTTTTTGTAAGGAATAATTTAATGACTGTGCATTTTAATTTGTTTGAACCTCATATTTTGGGTAAGGTATTATCTCATATTTTTGCTTTAAAATTTCTAATGTAACAATACTTTATCCAAAATATGAGACCCAAACAAAAATGTACAACAATTAAGCTAATTCTTACAAAAAAGAAATGAGACCTAACTTAGTTTTGTCATTACCTAATGTTGTTATAATAGAAATTTTAGAGAAACAAATAAATTATGCTTATTAATCAATATTATGTTTGTTTTAACTTATGTTTGCTTTACTAATTTTTAGGTATTTATGGTAATGTTATGCTTGCAATGATTAAAAAAGAGAAAATATTAAGATTAAATTATATTTTGGGTAGAGAGCTGACAAATTTGTCCTTGAATGTGTGTAGAGCGCTGACAAATTTGTCCCTTAATATTAACGGTAACATACGGAAGTTAACGGATGAATAAATTTGTCACACTTTTTCACTTTCTGGGACAAAAATTTGAATTTTCATCTTTTGAGGACGGATTTGTCAGTGTTTTACACATTCAAGGATGAAAATGACTATTTACCAAAAAATTAAAGTCGTAACAAGTTTTACTACATGTCTTAAGAGACTTCAATCTCTTATTATTTTTGAAAGTTCGTCTATGTATGTATCCTTTTCCAATAATAGATTCAAATGTGGATCATAATTCATATTGTCAAAAACAAAGTCACAATAGAACAAAAGAAGAAAAAAAAACCCTTAAACAAAGCAGGGAGTTTCACCGATACTCGCAATCAAATTTTTGATTCAAAAGTTGATTAAACTTAGAGAAGATATTATCCATCATGAATTTACCTCTAATTAGATATATGAAATTAAAATAAGTTTAAAATATTAGGTTTACCCCTTTTAAAAGAATAAAATTTAAATGAGTGAATATTTTGTTGATCCGTTAGAATTGAAGACAGTGTTAAGGGATTTACAATAACTCATATGCTCTTACTCAACCAATTGAGCTAGACTAAATGAGTGAATATATTTATTTAGAATGAAAAATAAATAATGAAAAAATAAAATAAAAGAAGGCTGTGGATTTTTTAATAAACCCACTTTTATTATTTTTTTATGAAATAGAAACTAGCAAACATCAACCGAGATACATGGATCCCAATTAGGTTGACACCAAAGTAAATCAGAATCATATGAAACAGCCTTCTAAAATATTATTAAAAGATGAAAAATGAAATCTAAAAAGATAACAAGTGGGAGACCAAACCAAACCCACTAAAAATGGAACCTGTAACAGGGCAAACCTATCCATTTGCTAAAGAAAGGCTAATTTGAGCACGAAGTGTTGGATATAGGGGGAGAATTATGAAGAGTGGAGGACTTTGACTCAAGAATGTGTTTTGAGCTTTCAACATGCTTGGAGTGCCTTGAAGTTTAATGTATGATTCAAGTGTAAGAGAAAGGCAATTTGATTGATCCATGCATTCATTCATTCATCCATTAATAAGCTTAAATGGTTTTCACTAAAACATCAAAGCTTTTATTCTTTCGGTTAAAGTTTTAATCTGATTAAAAGGTTTTTGGAAAAATGAATTTCTTACTGCTTTAATCGATTACTTAAGTAATATAATCGATTATTTTGTTCTTCGTTCAATCTAGAAAAGCTTTCATGAACAACTTAATCGATTAACTATCGGATTAATCGATTATTTGACCTTTGGTTGAAACTGAAACTGTTTTGTTAAATGTTTTAATCGATTACTGATTTAGTGTAATCGATTACATAGTTGAAATCAGTTTTTAAGGTTTGCTGGAATAATGGATTACCATCATCGATAATCGATTACATAGTTCATTTTTGAAAATCCTAATCTTCTAACTTAATCGATTACCAAAACTCGTAATCGATTACACAATTCATTTTGTGAAACTGAACTTTTGGTCTTAATCGATTACAGCTCGGTTTAATCGATTATTTAGCTCGTTGCTGAAACCCAGAAGCCTTCTTGAATAGATTAATCGATTAAGTGATAATTTAATCGATTATAGAAGTGTTTTAATCGATTATCCGACGCGTTTAATCAATTACAGTTAGTTACAAAATCTGTTATAAATAGATTTGAAGGCTTGGCTTGAGAGAGAACTTGAGAATTCATATTTCTGAGTATACATAAGTTTTCTAAACTCTCTTAAAGTGATGTTCCTGGTTCTATTACTTCTTACTTCTTTCAAATCATTCATGGGTCTTTGAATGAATCTTGTGAAAGAAACTTTTCAAGGTTAAGAAAAAGCATGTGCTGATTTTGTTTTGCTATTCAACCTGATTTGGTAACTCATGTGCATTACATTCACTGGATCATCAGGTTGTCTCTCTCCTTAATCTTTGTGTGTAAATTCGTTTTTGAATTTCTGTTGTAAATTACAATTGTAAGTGGGTTCTTCTTGCTTGGATCTAGAGAATGGTTCTCTAGATAAAGAATAGAGTAGTGTTCTCTGGTTCTTGCTCCTTAGAATTCTAATAGGGTTTTAGATTTCTATTCTTTGTCTAGGGTTGATAAAGGAGAGGTTTTGTAATAAGCTTGTAAGAACAAGATTTATAATAGTAGAACTCTAATCTAGTGTTGATTACAAGAAACTAGATGTAGCTTCAGTTGTGAAGTGAACCAGTATAAATTGCTTGTGTGTTGTTTCTCTATCTCTGTTACTTTTATTGTTCATTGATTCTTTGTTTCATATTCATTGTTCAACAAGTTCTGTTTTGAGTAAATTGATTCCAAGGGGCTGAGCTATTTGATTGAGTAAAAAGATTTATTGGTTTTGAAAGTGATAAAGATTCTGGAACTCTAATTTGAATTAATTTTAAAATGCCAAGGTTTTAACCAATTCACCCCCTCTCTTGGTTATTGTGAGTATTCCCTTTATTTTCAATTGGCATCAAGAGCTGGTTCTTGAGAGTTATTCAAGATCACTATCTTTTCTTCAAAATGAAAAATGAATACCTCACAAATAACCTTCAAAGAAGGTGTTTCTCTCAATCGTCCTCTGATGTTTGAAGGAGAACACTTCAGTTTTTGGAAAAATAGAATGAAAATTTTTATTCAATCAAATGACCCAGGTGCTTGGAATGCTATAGGAAAGGGTCCTTTGATTCCCATTAAATCTGTTGGCAATGACATGATTCCCAAAGAATGGGATGAAATGACAGATGTTGAAAAGAGAGTTGTCCAATATGATTTCAAAGCTAAAAATATGATTACCTCTGCACTTTCTTCTGATGAATTCTTTAGAACAGTTAGGTGTACAAGTGCAAAAGAAATGTGGGAGATGCTGGAAATAACTCATGAAGGTACTGAAGAAGTTAGAGATCAAGAAAGCATGTCTTGATCCATGAGTATGAGATGTTCAAGATGAACACCAAGGAAAGCATTTCTCAACTACAAACAAGATTCACTCATATAGTCAATCATCTTTTGGATCTTAGGAAGATCTTTGATGCTGAAGAATTAAACATCAAGATCTTAAAGTGTCTTACAAGACCTTGGCAACCAAAGGTGACAACAATCAAGGAATCAAAAGAGTTATCCAAAATGTCCATTGCTGCACTATTTGGTAAGTTACTTGAATATGAGCTTGAAATGTCTCAACTAACTTGTGCTGAAGATGCAGAAAAGAAAAACAAAAGTATTGCATTAAAAGCTGCACCATCAAAGTCTGAAGAAGTGGAAGAATCAAGTGAAAAGGATGAAGAGGACAACATGAACTTAATTGTCAAGAAGTTTAGCAAGTTCTTGAGGAAAAACAAGAACAAAAAGTTCAACAAGAACAACAAGAACAACAATAGCAAAACAATAAAAGGATTGACAACACTTTTACTTGTTTTGAATGTGGAAAACCTGGTCACATCAAATCAGAATGTTCAATCTTTTTGAAAAAGCAACAAGGTGACAACAAGGTGAGGAAGGAAGGAAAATCCAAAAGAGCCTACATAGCTTGAGAAGATAATGAGTCAACAACTTCAGAATCTTCAACTGAAAATGAAGAAGCTAACATGTGTCTCACTTCCACAATTAATGAAGATGATAATCTCTCATGTGCTGAAACTGAGGTAAGTTCTGGATATGATCAAGTTATTGATTCCTTTCATGAAATGTATGAAGAAGCCAAAAAACTTACAATATCCAATAATAAGCTAAAAGGAAATCTTAGATGGCATGTTGCAAAAATTACTGAATTGCAAACTAAAATTTGCAACTTGAAAGAAGAGAATGAAAAGCTTGTTTCAAGTTACAAATTAAATGGATATGTATGTGCTTCTTCTTCTACTAATGTTAACAAATACAATTTATTGCAAAAGGACTTTGTTGATTACAAAAGAAGTCAAGGAGAAAAATACATGTTACTCTTATCCAAGAATAGTGATTTAATTGATCTTTTGAGAAAGTTATACAAAGGAAAATGCAACTTGGCTAAAATGTTAAGTGTGCAAAGGTATGCTGGAGATACTTCTAGTTTTGGGTACAAACAAGGCTCAAAATATTTTGGAAAAACTGTATTTGTGCCTCCAAAACAGAAGAATCAAAAGAAGTTCAAAAACTCACAGATCAATCAAAATGCTTTCTTGAAAAAATCATCAAAATCTGTAACATGCAACTATTGTATGAAAAAAGGACATACATCTTACAAATGCTATGCTAGGAGATTCTGTGTGCCTAATGGAGATTGCATTTGGGTTCAAAAGAAAAAGAAAGCTGCTAACCCCTACGGACCCAATCTCAATTGGGTACCTTCCTTTGTAAACTGATTTGATTTTTGCATGTATGTCTAAGAGCTAGATCCTCATTATGGTACCTTGATTGTGGATGCTCTAGACATATGACTGGAGACATGTCCATGCTTACAAATTTAACTCTTAAAGATGGAGGATTTGTCACTTATGGAGATAATAACAAAGGAAAAATCATTGGAGAAGGCAACATAGGAGATAGCTTCAAAACCAAAATCAGAAATGTCCTTTATGTGGAAGGGTTAAAGCATAATCTCTTAGGTATAAGCCAACTATGTGATAAAGGATTCAAAGTCTCATTCAATGAGAATTGCTGCATGATTTGTGATGGGAAAAGTGGTGAAGTAATTCACATAGGTAAAAGAAAAGGTAACATTTACTTACTTTCAATTGATCATGCATTCTTTCACAACACTTCTTGTCTAATAAGCAAGATTGATGAATCTTGACTGTGGCATAGAAGGGCAAGTCACATTAACATGCATCATATGAACAAGCTAATTAAAAGGGATTTAGTAATTGGTTTTGTTGGATATAGGGGGAGTACCATGAAGAAGTGATGCAAGACTGATTTTGAGCTTTCAAAATGCTTGGAGTGTCTTGAAGTTAATGATATGATTCTATTGTAAGAGAAAGACAATCTGTTGATCTATACATACATAGCAATCATTCATTCATTCATTAAACTTAAAAGGTTTTTCATAAAAGATAACAAAGTTTTATAAATTGGTTAAGGTTTAAATCTGATTGAAAGGCTTTTGGAAAAATGCTATTTTCATTGGTTTAATGGATTACCTTATAGGTATAATCAATTATTTTGTTCTTCGTGAATTTTGGAAAATCTTTATAAACAGTTTAATCGATTACCCATTGGATTAATTGATTATTTGGCCTTTGATTAAAACTAGAACTGCTATGTTAAACATATTAATCAATTACTATAATTCGTAATCAATTACATAGGTGAAATCATTTTTAAGGCCTCCTGGTTTAATCGATTACCAACATTTGTAATGGATTATATATTTGAACAAAGCTTTTAAGGTCTGCTGGTTTAATCGATTACCATTCATTGTAATCGATTACATAGTTCATTTGGAAATACTAACCTGCTGACTTAATCGATTACCAAAATCAGTAATCGATTACACAGTTCATTTTGTGAAAATGTACTTCCTGGTTTAATCGATTACAACACAAGATAATTGATTACTTTGTTCATTGTTGAAACCCATAATTTCTTATAAACAGATTAATCGATTACAAAATTATTTTAATCGATTACATATGCGTATTAATAGATTATTTGGCACGTGTAATCGATTACAGTTAGTTATAAATTTCTGTTATAAATAGAGCTGAAGGCTTGACTCTAAAATAACTTTGTCCATTTGAAATTTTGAGTATACGCAAGCTTTCTAATCTCTCTCAAAGTGATTTCCTGTGCTCTTTTACTTCTTGCTACTTTCAAATCATTCATGGGTTATTGAGTGAATCTTGAGCAAGAAATTTTTCAAAGATAAGGGAAATATGTACAGATTCATTTTACTATTCAACCTGGATTTGGTAATGCATATGCATTACATTACATCCTCTGGATCATCAGGTTGTATTTCTCCTTAGTCTTTGTTTGTAAATTCGAATTATGAATTTCTTTGTAATTGCTATTGTAAGTGGGTTCTTCTTGCTTGGTTCTAGAGAAGGGTTCTCTAGATTAAAGAACAGAGTAGTGTTCTCTGGTTCTTTCTCCTTAGAATTCTAATAGGGTTTTAGTTTTCTATTCTTTATCTAGGGTTGATAAAGGGGAGGTCTTGGAATAAGCTAGTAAGAACAAGATTTATAATAGTAGAACTCTAATCTAGTGTTGATTAGAAGAAACTGGATGTAGCTTCTGTTGTGAAGTGAACCAGTATAATTGCTTGTGTGATTGTTTCTATAGCTCTAATTCTTGTTTCATATCAATTGTTCAACAATTTTTGTTTTAAGCAATATTAATTCCAAAGGGCTGAGCTATTTGATTGAGTAAAAAGATTTCTTGGTTTTGAAAGTGATAAAGATCCTGAAACTCTGATTTGAATTAATTTTAAAATACCAAGGTTTAACCAATTCACCCCCCCTCTTGGTTATTGTGAGTATTCCCTTTATTTTCAGGTTTACCCAAACTCAAGTTTGAAAAGGACAAACTATGTGATGCTTGTCAAAAGGGGAAACAAACCAAAAATTCTTTTCAAAGTAAAAACATGGTTTCCACCTCTAGACCCTTTGAATTGCTTCACATTGACTTGTTTGGTCCTTCTAGAACACTACTAGAAAAACATGATTTAACATCGGTTATTTTTGACATTCAACATCGGTTTTGAACCGATGTTGAATCAGCCGACGTTAAATACGTAGAAGTTAACATCGGTTTTCAAAACCGATGTTAACGTGATATCACAACATCGGTTCCCCGACCAAAACCGATGTCGTCATCTGAAAATATAAAAAGTTAAAAATGT
>PYAF01002982.1:37889-49536 GCA_007407185.1 Glycine tomentella | reverse complement strand
TAACATCGGTTTTCTTTAAAAACATGAAAACCGATGTTAATGTGGACTAGTTAACATCGGTTTCGAGGTGTTTTTAACAAAACCGATGTTAACAAAGTCCATTTATTTACAAATTTGCCACCGCGTTTTCGTTAACATCGGTTTTTCCGATAACCGATGTTAAGCTACCGATGTTAAATCATGTTTTTCTAGTAGTGGAACTATGAGTTTAGGAGGCAACTATTATGGGCTTGTCATTGTGGATGATTACTCTAGATTTACTTGGACTCTGTTTTTCAAATCCAAAAGTGATGCTTTCCATTCTTTTAGAAAAATGGCCAAGCTTACTCAAAATGAAAAAGGTAGCAAAATTATTTCAATAAGAAGTGATCATGATGGAGAATTCAAAAATGAACATTTTGAAAAATTCTGTGAAGAAAATGGAATTAACCACAATTTTTCAGCTCTAAGAACACCTCAACAAAATGGTGTTGTGGATAGGAAAAATAGATCTCTTGAAGAAGGAGCTAGAATTCTTCTTAATAAGACAAATTTGCCAAAATATTTTTGGGCTGATGCTATAAGTACAGTTTGCTACACTTTGAATAGATTACTTATAAGGCCTATTTTAAAGAAAACTCCTTATGAGTTATACAAAGGTAGAAAACCAAACATTTCCCATTTGAGAGCTTTTGGCTGTAAGTGTTTAGTATTAAACAATGGCAACAAATCACTTGGAAAATTTGATGCTAAAGCTGATGAAGCAATTTTCCTTGGATATTCATTACATAGTAAAGTATATAGAGTTTTCAATAAAAGAACACTGTGCATGGAAGAATCTGTACATGTGATTTGTGATGAGTCTAACCCCTCAAAAGAGGAAAAGAAGTGTGATGTAGATGCAGATCCTATGGAGGAATTTATTCAGCTTAATGATTCCATACATAAAGAGAAAGAAGAACTAAGTGCTGAAATGAAACCATCAACACCTATCCAAGAGCCAAAAGATTGGAGAGCAACAAGAGATCTCTCACTTGATAACATCATAGGTGAAGTTTCAAAGGGAGTATCTACTAGATCTTTATTAAGAAATCTATGTTGTATTATGGCTTTTGTTTCTCAAATTGAACCTAAGAATATTGATCAAGCTTTAAATGATGAACATTGGATGCATGCCATGCATGATGAGTTAAATCAGTTCAAGAGAAATGAAGTTTGGGAACTTGTTCCTAAATCATCCTCTTTAAAACCTATTGGCACAAAATGGGTTTTTAGAAATAAACTTGATGAGAGTGGAATCATAGTAAAAAATAAAGCTAGATTGGTTGCAAAAGGTTATAACCAAGAAGAAGGCATTGACTATGAGGAAACTTATGCTTTAGTTGCAAGATGGGAAGCCATTAGGTTATTGCTTGCATATGCATGTTTAATGGATTTTAAACTTTTCAAATGGATGTTAAAAGTGCCTTTTTAAATGGATACATTGAGGAGGATATATATGTTGAACAACCTCCTGGTTTTACTGATTTTAAACATCCAAACTATGTTTTTAAACTTAAAAAGGTCCTTTATGGTTTAAAACAAGCTCCTAGATCTTGGTATGAAAGATTACGTAAATTTCTACTTGAACAATCTTTCTTAAGAGGTCATGTTGACAAAACCTTGTTCATCAAAAGACATAAGAATGATATCTTATTGGTTCAAGTATATGTTGATGATATAATTTTTGGTTCAACTAACCATTTGCTGTGCAAAGAATTTTCTACAACTATGCAAAAAGTATTTGAAATATCAATGATGGGAGAATTAACATTCTTTCTTGGACTTCAAGTGAAGCAAATGAAGAATGGAACATTTCTCAATCAATCCAAGTATTGCCTTGATGTGATTAAGAAGTTTGAAATGGAGAAAAGTAAAGATGTTGCAACTCCAATGGCAACATCAAGCTATCTTGATTCAGATGAAAATGGAAAGAGGGTTGATTAGTCAAAATTTAGAGGAATGATTGGATCATTATTGTATTTGACAGCTAGTAGACCAGACATAATGCTAAGTGGGTGCTTGTGTGCAAGATATCAAGCAAATCCCAAGGGGTCACACCTAACAGCAGTCAAAAGAATCCTCTAATATCTCAAGGCAACACCAAAAGTTGGTCTTTGGTATCCTAAAGGTGCATTAATTGATATTATTTGTTATTCTGATTCTGACTTTGCAGGAAGAAAGTTAGATAGAAAATGCACTAGTGGAACTTGTCATTTACTTGAAAGTTCACTAATCCCATGGCATTGTAAGAGACAATCTTATGTTGCTTTGTCAACTGCTGAAGCTAAATATATCTCAGCTGGAAGTTATTGTGCACAAAGTCTATGGTTGAAGCAACAATTACAAGACTTTGGAGTTGAATTGAAAGAAATACCTTTGCTATGTGACAACACAACTGCTGTCAATATTTCAAAGAATCCAATAATGCATTCAAGGACCAAACATATTGAGATAAGGCATCATTTTCTCAGAGATCATGTTCAGAAAGGTAATATCAAAATTGATTTCATTGACACTCATAACAATTGGCTGATATATTTACTAAACCATTAGCTAGAGATAGATTCTATGCTCTTAGAAACATGCTAGGAATCTTGGATGAATCTAATCTCTGTTAGCTTGAATGTTGTGTGCCTTTTCATATGAAATGACTTGTCATTTGAATTCATCATCACAAAAGCCTAAATGTCCAAAGTTGTGCTGCATAATTATGTTGTTTCTGCAATTTTGTTTGTAATAATCAATTACGTGTCATAATAATCGATTAAAATCACTTAAATCATGATTTAGTGTGAAAACAGAGCTTATGTAATCGATTACATAAACAAAATAATCGATTATTCTTCTCAGAAAACCATTTTTAGAAAATTGAAACGTTCTGTGATAATCGATTAAGCATCGAATTAATCGATTACATTGGTGAAAAATTGTTTTACAAAGTGAAAGTTCACTGGAATAATCGATTACAGTGAATGGTAATTGATTAAATTATTGAGAATCAGTGTTTCATATTTCAAAACTTACTGGAATAATCGATTAAATGTCGAATTAATCGATTACACAAGCCTCAATATGTTTCTAAAAATCAAATGTTTCTGTGTTAATCGATTAAATCATGAAATAATTGATTACACATTGTCTTCTACATGTGTATTTTACAGAAATAATCAATTACGTTACAAATTAATCGATTATTGTGTCTGCATAATGTGATTTTACATATGAAATAATCGATTATTCAAGGAGTTACTGCAAAATGTGACAGATTTTTTTGAAAATTGTAACTGCCCAACTCCCACCTAATTCAAATTTGAATTCTCTGCAGTGATTTAATTCTTACTTAATGCTCCTTTATTCTAAATTCAAATTCTTGGAGCCCAAAAATCTCTATAAATACAACCTTTGTTGAAAGAAGAAATCACACTTCTCTCATTATTATCTTTCAAACACCTTTGTGTTTTTCTTCTGTTTCTATTTAGTACACCTGTCCTAGAAAATGTCTACCTCAAAAAGAGTTAAGACATCTAAGAGAAAGGCTGGAGAGACCTCTAACCCAGTGGTTAGTAGGTTAGATCATTGGTTCCCTGCTGAAAAGGACAAAATGACTTATCTCCAATTCAATGCCACCAAATTGGTGTGCCCCCCCAAATACCTCCTAGACTTAGACTGGTTCATTAGGGAAGGCTTTCAATTCCCTGTCTTTCTTGAAACTCAGGGGTTAAGAAAAATTATGGAGATGAAGGGTACTTTCTACCCTGAATTGGTAAAGGTGTTTTACACCTGTGCCAAAGGTTCCATGGATGACATTCTGAGGTCCCGAGTAAATGGGATTGCCATGGAAATAACTCTAGAAATTTGGGAAGATGTGGCTGGTATCTCCTTTGAGGGAGAAAGGAAATTTGATGAAGAAGTAGAGGGTACAATAGGATAGACTCCTATAGGGGAATACTGATTGATCCCCAAATGAGGCTAAAGCTTAGGCTTAGCACTGGCCCCATGACCCATGAGGACAGACTTCTACACTATATTATCACATATATTCTCACTCCTAGAGCCACAAACCATGCCCAAGCCACTGATGATGACATACAACTAGTGTATGGTCTTCAGAATTCAATTAAGATGAATTGGATTCTCATTCTTGAGGAAATAATGCTAAACTCCAAGAGGCTTGTTAATTATCCCTTTCCCTATGCTATGTTTGTCTCCAGATTTATAGACTACTTCAACATAGATGTTTCTAATGAAGTGGTGGACAACACCAACTCAAGTAACAGTCTGATCAAGGAGAACCATCTTGTAAAGAATATGAATATCTCACACTTAACCAAGAGCGGGGGTGAATTGGTTAAACCTTGGTAAATTAAAATTTCTTTAATCAAAATCAGAGTTCCTAGGATCTTTATCACTTTTCAAAACCAAGGAACTTTATTCAATCAAGTAGCTCAACCCCAAGGAATTCAATGAATCAAAACTGATATAATTGGTCAAGCAATTTAATTAAGAACACAATGAATATAATGAGTTAAGGGATAGAGAAACAAGACATAATCAGATTTATACTGGTTCACTTCAACACTAGAAGCTACATCCATTTTTCTTCCAACCAACACTAGGTTAGAGTTTCACTATTATAATTTTCTGTTCTTACAATCAATGACAATGTCTCCCTTTATCAACCCTAGATAAAGTACAGAAATCTAAAACCCTATAAGATTCTAAAAGACAAGAACCTGAAAACACTACTTAGTTCTTCTACCTAGAGAACCCCTTCTCTAATTACAAGTAAGAACCCAATTACAATAGTCAAATCACAAAGAAAATAGAAAATGAAAATTACAACCAAATTAAGTAGAGAAACAACCTGATGATCCAATGATGCAATGCAAAATGAAATTACCAGCTCAGGTTGAATGAATGAAAATCAATAAGCACAACTTTCCTTAATCTTGAAAAGGTTTCAAGCTCCAAGAATGACTCAAACACTCATGATTAAAGCACAATGGAGCAAGAAAGAATTTATCCCTTTTAAAAACACTTAAGAATGCTCACAAGACTGTTTAAGCTCAGAAAATACTAATGGGTAATGTTCCACAAAGTTAGAAAAGCAGCTGAGCCAAAGTTCTATTTATAACAGCTTTTTGTAACTGCTTGTAATCGATTAAACGCGCCTAGTAGTCGATTAAAATGCTTATATAATCAATTAAATAAACCTTGTAATTGATTAAAGTGTTCAACACAGTTTCTGGGTATAAGCAAGGAGCAAAATAATCGATTATCCCGTCCTGTAATTGATTAAGACAGGAAGCTACAAAATATTAAAATGTACTATGTAATTGATTACTATCTTTGGTAATCGATTAAGACAGGAGCTTGTAGCATTCCAAAATACACTGTGTAATCTATTACGAAATGTGGTAATCGATTATCTAATGCAAACTTACAATATTCAGACACAAAGTGTAATCGATTACTAGAAATGGTAATCGATTAAAGCAGTGAGATGACTTTTTCAAATAATCCTGTGTAATCGATTACTATACCTTGGTAATCGATTATCCCAGAACAACTAAAAATCATATATAGCTATGTAATCGATTACTACCCATTGATAATCGATTAAAGAGTTCAACAAGGCAGTTTGTATAAAAACAAAGGTCAAGTAATCGATTATTCCAATAGATAATCGATTACATTGTTCTTGAAAGCTTTTCCAGAATGGACTAAGAACAAAATAATCGATTTAAGTCTTTAAGGTAATCGATTACAATAGTATAAAATGCATTTTTTCCAAAAACCTTTGAATCAAATTAAAAACATTGTCAAATTACTAAAGCCTTGTGATTTTTAAGAGTTCAATTAAGTTATAGATTAATATGAATACAATGCATATGGATCATTAGACTTGCTTTTCTCTTACACATTTCACACTTATTAAACTTCAAGGCATTCATTGCCTGTTGAAAGCTCAAAACCAAAGCTTGAATCAATTCCTTTGCATTCCTTAAGTAGCTCCCCCTGAATCCAACACATCTCACCAAACTAGGGATGGTGAAGACACCTCAAGGGTGGTAAATGGCTGGTCAACAAGCTGCTTCTGCTGATGCTGCTGCTGGAATTGATGATGATGATGATGAAGATGCTGAAGAAAGAGACCCCACTCAACCTACCTACAGTCCATTTGAATCCTTAATGATTGAAAAGATGGATGGCATGTTTTCTCTTCATCATGAACATAGGGCTGAGACCAATTCAGCCTTAGAGGATATTCAATCTAGGCTAGAAAACATAGAACATCATCTCAACTTTGATGTTTCTGAATCTTTTTATACTTTCTATGTTTTCTTTCTAAGTTCTTTGTTATTCCTCTTTATGTTTTTATGTTTTTTGTTTTTTTAGCAATGTAATGGTTCCCTCCTTTTAATGAATGACAGTTTCTTTGTTTATATCCGCTGTGCTGTTTTAATTTTTGTCTTTAAGAAGCCAAATAGGGGGAGAAAAAATGTTGATTGATTGCTCTGCATAATACTCTATTTTACCCTATTTTTCTGCTCATGTTTTTCCCAAATCAAAAATTGAATGGATTGTCATATTAAGGGGGAGCTAAGTAAAGAAACTTAACAAATTAAGTCAGATATACAAGTTAATGAATGATGGATAATGCAAATAGATATCTTAACACTTGTTCTTGGCAAAAAGACTGTGATTATTTTCAGGTTTGAAAAAGCTCAAGTCTTCTATTTTGATTCCCTCAACACTTCAAGTCCAACACATGATCAATCAAGAATTTGGCATGTTCAAAGCCAAAAAGGGGGAGATTGTTGGATATATGAGGAGAATTATGAAGAGTGAAAGACTTTGATTCAAGAATGTGTTTTGAGCTTTCAACATGCTTGAAGTGCCTTGAAGTTTAATATATGATTCAAGTGTAAGAGAAAGGCAATTTGATTGATCCATGCATTCATTCATTCATCCATTAATAAGCTTAAATGGTTTTCACTAAAACTTCAAAGCTTTTATTCTTTTGGTTAAGGTTTTAATCTGATTAAAAGGTTTTTGGAAAAATGAATTTCTTACTGCTTTAATCGATTACTTAAGTAATATAATCGATTATTTTGTTCTTTGTTCAATCTGGAAAAGCTTTCATGAACAACTTAATCGATTAACTATCAGATTAATTGATTATTTGACCTTTGATTGAAACTGAAACTGTTTTGTTAAATGTTTTAATCGATTACTGATTTAGTGTAATCGATTACATAGTTGAAATCAACTTTTAAGGTTTGCTGGAATAATCGATTACCATCATCTGTAATCGATTACATAGTTCATTTTTGAAAATCCTAATCTTCTGAATTAATCGAGTACGAAGACTCGTAATTGATTACACAGTTCATTTTGTGAAACTGAACTTTCTGTCTTAATTGATTACAGCTCGGTTTAATCGATTATTTTGCTCGTTGCTGAAACCCAGAAGCCTTTTTGAACAGATTAATCGATTAAGTGATAATTTAATCGATTACAGAAGTGTTTTAATCGATTATCCGGCGCGTTTAATCGATTACAGTTAGTTACAAAATCTGTTATAAATAGATTTGAAGGCTTGGCTTGAGAGAGAACTTGAGAATTCATATTTTTGAGTATACATAAGCTTTCTAAGCTCTCTCAAAGTGATTTTCCTGGTTCTATTACTTCTTGCTTCTTTCAAATCATTCATGGGTCCTTGAATGAATCTTGTGAAAGAAACTTTTCAAGGTTAAGGAAAAGCATGTGCTGATTTTGTTTTGTTATTCAACCTGATTTGGTAACTCATGTGCATTACATTCACTGGATCATCAGGTTGTCTCTCTCCTTAATCTTTGTATTTAAATTTGTTTTTGAATTTCTATTGTAAATTGCTATTTTAAGTGGGTTCTTCTTGCTTGGGTCTAGAGAAGGGTTCTCTAGATAAAGAACAGAGTAGTGTTCCTTGGTTCTTGCTCCTTAGAATTCTAATAGGGTTTTAGATTTCTATTCTTTGTCTAGGATTGATAAAGGGGAGGTTTTGTAATAAACTTGTAAGAACAAGATTTATAATAGTGGAACTCTAATCTAGTGTTGATTACAAGAAACTGGATGTAGCTTCAGTTGTGAAGTGAACTAGTATAAATTTCTTGTGTGTTGTTTCTCTATCTCTGTCACTTTTGTTGTTCATTGATTCTTTGTTTCATATTCATTGTTCAACAAGTTCTGTTTTGAGCAAATTGATTCCAAGGGGCTGAGCTATTTGATTGAGTAAAAAGATTTCTTGGTTTTGAAAATGATAAAGATTCTGGAACTCTGATTTGAGTTAATTTTAAAATACCAAGGTTTTAAACAATTCACCCCCCTCTTGGTTATTGTGAGTATTTCCTTTATTTTCAAGAAGGCATGGCATCCCACCATTTGGAACCTAGCTCAAAGATACCCAAATTTGCCAACCTATCTACACAACAATAATGTGTGATACAACGGACTACATAGAGCTAGTAAAAGAGATGCAATTGATCTAACGATTTCTCAATTGCCAAGGAGCGATAGAATAATTCTGAAAAGGTAAATTAAATTACCAAAGATTAATCAATCTCCAACCAAAGCTATTTCCAACCCTTGTTGAAAGCAATTTCGATAGCTTCCATTGCTCCTAAAAGCTTGACAAGAATCAAAGCTAGAAATTTAGAAAAATATCAGGAACAAATGAAGACCATGAAGAACATGAAAACATGAATTTCACACAAACCTTGAAGAAGACTACTAGGGTAGGTGGCAGAACAAATCACAAAGCCAACCCACCAAGATTCACACGAAAATCAACAAGGAACAAGGAATTAAAATTGATTTTTTCAGATTTTCAAAGTTGCATAATTTTACCTTTGAAGAACTTTTAAAAACTGAACTTGAAGAAGAATTCCATAAGGATTAGGCTCTAGATACCACATGATGTATGACTGTGATGTAGCTCTGATGTATAGCTGAACCCATAGCCAATAGTTTTCCCAAATCTTCCTTGCAATGAAACCCAATCTTCAAGCAAACTTCAAGAGCTCTAACTTCTGCAATTTCACAAGAATTTGGGATTGTTTTTAAGCTTTTTAATTCAGCAATGGAAGATGGAAGAGAGGTTAGGGATGAAAATAGATGGCACCATGCAAAAGATTTCTAATAAGCTCAAGAAGAATCACCACAATAGCATTCAGAAGCCATTGATAAGACTGAAGAAGTTCTTACACAAGAACAAGAGAGAAACTCTCACAACAATTTTCAAAATTGTATTAATGAACCAAAGTTAGTTACAATCAATTTTGTACCAGCTTATATAGGCCCGGAAATTATACATCAAATGCCACTAAATGTAAGGAAAATGCAAATTGAAATGAAGCCCAAATGAAGCTTGAAGTGCAAGCTTCTCCTAAAGTGATTCTTGGCTGACTCAACATGTGCAGTGCAGTTTTTATGGTGAAGTAATCGATTAATTCATCATTGTAATTAATTAAAGCAAAGGTTTTTACATTTTACAGGCTTATGTAATCGATTACAACTATCTGGTAATCGATTACAACTGACAAACACTATTTTACACTGCCTTCGTAATCTATTGCAGACAGATGATAATCTATTACAATAGACATGACTTCTTTTGTGTTTGCACTGAATTGTTGTGTTTCTTCAGACTTGTCCAAAAGATACAAGTTAGTTTTGATGTAGTCTTGAAGAACTTGAATTCTAGCTCTTGTCATGGGTCTTTTAAGACTCACCAAATGAAGTTCTTCAAGTTTTCCTTCTAGGTCTTTAGTTTGCAATGGACCTCCATCAAGTTTATGGACTTGCAAATCCTAATTATCAGTTGAGTAATACATCTCTTAATCATGCTTAGACACTTCTAATCAAGTAATTACCTTTAAGTGAGTTTATTGATGATAATCATGACTAGAGGGTACTCATCATTTGTATATGTCAAAGGTCATATTGTATGAAATATGTGGATACGTGGTCAACGGGTACTCAATTTGGTGGTGTCAGGTGTCCCGTCGGCCTAACTTGGTACTTTATCTAGTATAATTACTTTTCAATGAAATATTCAAACAATTATTTTAATTTTGTCATGTAATAAATAATGTTTGTTGGAAAACAATAATATTTTAATAAATTTAACTATCCTCTTGTAAATATTAGTTATCTTGAAATACTTGCTTTCTTGGTCTTTGTGAAAAATTTATAAAATTAGTCATTTTAAAACAAAGGAAATATTTTCTTAAAAAATTACAATAGGTGTATGGAATGCCTTATCTTTCCTTCTTACTATCATATGAAGTTATGAAGTCTGCCGATTTAGTTGCGTCAATACAAGTCTTGACCGGTTGACCATGTGTCTTGCATCAATTTTGACTTCTACGTTGGCAACACTTACCCAGTCCACCGATTTAGTAGCGTCAATACAAGTCTTGACCCGGTGTCTTGCATACGTTTGCAAAACGGTGTATGGTAAAATTTTCCAAAACTGCAATTATTGTTTCGGTCAATGTCAAACTTCCACATCCTGATTTTAATAATTTTTTCATTTTTTATTTGGATTAAATTAGAAGTTTGACTTAACAACCAATTATTTTTTTATAGTAGAAATTAGACTCATATATTAAAATGATTTTAAAATCAATAAAAATATTTGAATAATTATAATATATGTCATTAATTTTAATGGCAGAATAAAAAAAATGGTAGAGCTTAAAAATATTTTTAAAAAACTTTTATTATAATTTATTTATTCTAATATTTTCGTTAAAAAATAATTTTAATAATTAAAACAAAAATTATTCAAAAATTTTATACAATTAAAAATATATATAGATAGTTATTAAAAAAATGAAGAAATAAAAGATTTAATTGTGAGCTACAAACAAAATTATCTAAAATTATTCTTTAAAGTATAAACTTAAATACAAAATTTTCACTAAAATATAAGTTAAAAAAATATACTCCAAAACATAGGTACAATCCTAAATAATTTTTTAATTAGAATTAGAATTTTTTATAGTAATTTGCATAATAAATTCTGCATTATTTTTCCTTATAAATTACCAACATGAATGTTTAGTTCTTACCGGAGATCAACAAAAGAGCATATAAGATAATGTAGATAACTTTTTTTTTTTTTTTTAATTTCCCACCTTTTGTTTTTGGTACATTAATTCCCATGGTCCGACCCTTATTTAGTCATTTCCCAATTCCTAGGGCCAAATCTTCACTTTTAGTTTTGATTTTTTAAATCTTATTTTTTGGTCACAAATTTAACACACCTGATGACACGTTCTTCTTTTTTTTTTTTTTTTTTTTCTTTTTATGACAGATTCTTCTCTCACGATCGAGACATTTTTTTTTCTACCTCTGTTCTTTTCTATATCTACCTTTATTCTTCTTTTCTATCTCTACAATATCTTAATTTATGCAAATTACTGATATAAAATTCTAATTCTAATTAAAAAATTAATTAGGATTGTGATTGTGTTTTGGAATATATTTTTATTTGAAATTATATTTTATTGATACTTTTCTATTTGAGTTTATACTTAAAAGAATAATTTTAGATAATTTTTTTTGGAGCTAAAAAAAT
>PYAF01002982.1:12836-30157 GCA_007407185.1 Glycine tomentella | reverse complement strand
AAACGCTTCTTTCAACAATCACATATCACCGTATAAAAGTACTCAAGCATTCAACCATAATTCAACTTCATAAATTTCTCAAGACAAATCATAATATATCAAAACTCAAACACTTATTCAAATAAACAACCCTTACACAATCTTTCTCATAAAGCTTCATAAGAACTCATGAAATCCATAAATGTTCATAACATATTCATAACACAAATATGCCAACTATTTATTGAATCAAAACAACTCTTTAAAACATTTTTGTCTCTTTGAAGCATTTCGTCAAACATATGGTAAGCAAGGTTTGTTTTATAAAATACTTTAAAGAAAACTATACTTAACCATTAATCTTTATAACATTCAATATGATAAACATGCTTCCAACATAATCTTAGCATAAATAAGCAAGTTCAAGGATTTAGAAAATACTTGTATCAAAACATATAACTTTAATTCCAATCACTTTTCTTTTTAAAAATAATCATGATATATATATAAACCTAAGTCACTTAATATTCACCTATTAAGTTTAGATTCAAGTTATTCATTCAAAACATCATTCATTAACTAAAATCAAGTCACTTATTCTAATAATCATTTTATTTAACAATCTTTAACTCTTTGAGGCATTTCATTAAACACTTAGCATGCAAAGCTTAATTTCTTATGAAAACAAGTAAGAATCCTCATGTAATTAATATTCAAACTTAGCTTATCATAAACTTCCCCATACCTTGCTTTCTTCTTTAAAATTGAATAGCCTTGCTCCTAGTACCCTTAGTGCTTCACGTGAGGTTTCCAAGGGTGTAGACTTTTGCTTTGGTTTAGGTAAAAGTTAGAATTAGAAAGGAATGAAATGGAAAGGCTTTGGAGTGAGTTTTGCACGGTTGAAGCTCTCTTAGAGCTGCCCAAATTTTCGGTCCTACACCTTTTTATAAGGTGATAAATCTTGATTTTTATTACAAATATCATCCAAGGTCATAATGGCTAGCTTTCCATGTGGTTCCACCTTATTGGCTAGTTATTTTGCACCTTCCAAGTGGCTTGGTTCTTGATTTTTCTACACCACTCTCCCTTCTTCTTTTCTTTCACGTGGAATGCCAAGGCTTGGAGTGAAATTCTTACTTCTCACGGTGGAATGCTAGCTTTTGCTTCAAAAATCTACAAATATCTTTCTAAGCCATCATTGTTTGGCTTTCCATTAGTTTCTTTCCTATTGGCTATTAATTTTCCACCTTCCAAGTGTCCAAGTTCTACATCCTTCTCCTTGGTTCTTCATTTGCACATGGAATGATAGGCCTCTTAGGGAAAGTTTTACCAATTTTCCTTCCTTTTACGTTTTTGTGTTTTTCTTTATTCTTGAAAAACCCATTTCTGTAAAATAATGATTCTGGATTTCCTAACCGTTGGATCTCCTTAAAATTTTACAGGTATACTCCTATCCCACATATCTAACTTTTGACCGTTGGGATTTTTGAAATAATACCTAGAACTATCTACGTGTCTAAAGGAGTCAAGAGGAAGTTTTCTTTAAAAAAAATCTTCTTAATTCATTATTACCTTACTTTACAATTGGACCAATGGGAAATTTCCAAGCTTCTTACCCTCCATGTGGCCCATCTTGAAATTTCTTAAAGCTTTCTCCATTGATTTTGTATCACACGGCCAAGGCTTTATTTTAGGGAACCAAATCAACAAATTTTTCTTTTATTACATGTAATAGCCAAATTCTAATTTCTTATTGGTCCAATTTGCTTTTAATTATTTAATTTATGAAGCTATCTTATTTAGGAAACTTATTCCTCCCATAATTAAGAGAAAATCCTATAGATTATGTTCATCCTTTTCTTATAATTTTCTGACACCTAAGGTAGTCTAGATTAAGCTTTTTTAAAATATTTATCAAAATTCCTGGAAATTCTAGGTTAGGGTTTCTTGTCACCAACTATGTTAATAATTAGTTATCTAAGAGCATCTTATCCATTTTCCAGGTTCCCACAAAATTTCTAAAATCATCTGGTCATTTTTGACCTAAAAGGCATTTTGGTAATTTCACCTCGCCCTAGGGTATAATCGTCATTTTTAAAAATGTTCAGGGTATCTCTGTAATTGTCACCCTAAGGGTATTCTGGTTATTTTCAAAACATCCAAGGGTATTTATAAAATTTCCTCCTTAAATATCTGGCTAAAATGCCTAGGGGCAATTTGGTCATTTTTGAAATGTCCAGGGTATTTTCGTTATTTTCCCTGAATCCTTTTATACTGCCTCTTAATTAACATTTTACCCAAATAATTCGAATATAGATCACCGTAATTCAAAAATTTGGGGTGTTACATAATTCATTCACATGCATTCATATGTAGGTATAAGTTTAAAATGTTTGCATTTACAAAGAAAACCTCATGGCTTAATGTTTTGGAAAAATCACTTTATGCACTGCTTTAATCGATTATCATTGGTATGTAATCAATTACATGTTTGTGTTTATTTCTGAAAAAGCCATGTTGAACACTTCATTCGATTACCTCCCTTGTGTAATTGATTACCAAGTGTTATTTCAAAAAGTGTCTATCTGTGTTAATCAATTACTGAAAATCATAATCGATTACTTAGTTTATTTTGTTTAAAGCGAAGAGTCTTCCTTAATCGATTACAGTATGGCGTAATCGATTACCAAGACTTATTTACAATTTGAAGCTTATCGGACTTAATCGATTACATCACATATTAATTGATTAAATTGTTCGTGAAAAATTTCTAGAAAGCTCAAGAACAGATTAACCGATTTAATGATGTATTAATCGATTAGAGATGTTGAATTAATCGATTATACTTACGATTTAATCGATTACATTCTGTTAAAACTGTTTTTCTATAAAAAGCTTGTGGGTCTATGGTTTTAATAAGTTTTTTAGAATACATTTCTGCGAAAATACCTAATACTCTCAAAGCTTTAGAAGTTGAGAAAAAGTTAGTTCTGAGTGAATAACATTCTACATCAAAACTTAAGATTCACTATTCATTGATGATGAAGTTTTGAGCAGTCTTAACAAGAGTTTTCAAGAAAGTTGTTCTCTACAATTCATACACTCAAACTCTGTTTGATTGGTTGTATTCATCTCATTCATATGCTAAGGATCATGAGGTGATATCTTTCTTGAACTCTAGACTGTGATAATTTTTGTTTGTTTAAAAATTCTATGTATTTTTCTAAGAGAAAATAGTTTCTTTAAAGCTATTTCTGGAGAAGGGTTCTCTAGAGGGTAGAACAGAGTAGTGCTCTCTGGTTCTTGATCTTAAGAAATCTATAGGGTTTAGATTTTAATTCTTTGTCTGGGTTTGACAAGGGAGATTTGTTGTAATAGCTTGTAAAAAATTATATTTGTTTTAGTGAAAACTCTGATCTAGTATTGGTTGAAAGTCACTGGATGTAGCCTCCAAGTTTGTGAGGTGAGCCAATATAGATTGTTGAGTTCTTTATTCTAAATCTGTTCATTTCTTGTTGTTTGCTTTTGGGTAATCAAGAAATTATCAACAAGACATATTTTCTGGCATTACTTGCATAACAAGGGTGACATTAGTTGAAAGAAAAGTTCTGGTTTGAAAAAGATTTTAAGTGATACGATCCAGATTTCAAATTCCGTAAATTGTTTTAAGTAAAATTTAAAAGTCCTGGTTTAAACCAATTCACCCCACTCTTGGTTTATTTGAAGAGTGTGTTAGATATAGGGGGAGTTGGAAGAAGGAGTTGCAAGCAATCAAGACAAGGCTGAAGTATGTGGCTTGGTGTTTTAGCTTTTTACATGCCCAATCATTTTGATGGCATTTGTAATTGTCTAAGTGGTTCAAGTACATAGCCTAGTGATCCTTGCATTGCATAAATCATTCACATGCATTCATATGTATAATAAGAGTTTAAAATGTTTGCATTAACAAAGAAAACCTCATGGCTTAATGTTTTGGAAAAATCATCTTTTGCACTGCTTTAATCGATTATCCTTGCTATGTAATCGATTACATGCTTGTGTTTATTCTGGAAAAGCCATTTTGAACACTTTAATCAATTA
Source organism: Glycine tomentella (assembly GCA_007407185.1). Classification (NCBI taxonomy): domain Eukaryota; kingdom Viridiplantae; phylum Streptophyta; class Magnoliopsida; order Fabales; family Fabaceae; genus Glycine; species Glycine tomentella. The sequence continues at coordinate 26,098 of PYAF01002982.1, read as the reverse complement.
TCTCTCTTGTGTAATCGATTAGCAAATGTTATTTTAAAATATATCTATCTGTGTTAATCGATTACAGACAATCGTAATCGATTACTTAGTTCATTTCATTTAGAATGAAGAGTCTGCCTTAATCGATTACAATGAGGCGTAATCGATTACCAATGCTTATTTACAGTTTGAGCTTATCTGTGTTAATCGATTACATCATGTATTAATCAATTAAATTGTTCGTGAAAGATTCCCACAAAGCTCAAGAACATATTAATCGATTAAATGATGTATTAATCGATTACATATGTTGAATTAATCAATTACACTTACGGTTTAATCGATTACATTATGTTAAAACTTTTTTTTTTTTTTTATAAAAAGCTTATGGGTCTATGGTTTTAATACGTTTAGAGAATTCATTTTTGCAAAATACCCAATACTCCCAAAGCTTTAGAAGTTGAGAAAAAGTTAGTTCTGAGTGAATAACATTCTACATCAAAAATTAAGATTCACTATTCATTGTTGATGAAGTTTTGAGCAAAGTCTTAACAAGAGTCTTCAAGAAAGTTGTTCTCTGCAATTCATACATTCAAACTCTGTTTGATTGGTTGTATTCATCTCATTATATGCTAAGGATCACGAGGTGATATCTTTCTTGAACTCTAGACTGTGATAATTTTTGTTTAAAAGTTTGTGTATTTTCCTAAGAACATATAGTTTCTTTAAAGTTGTTTCTGCAGAAGGGTTCTCTAGAGGGAAGAACAGAGTACTGTTCTCTGGTTCTTGATCTTAAGAAATCTATAGGGTTTAGATTTTGATTCTTTGTCTGGGTTTGACAAGGGAAATCTGTTGTAATAGCTTGCAAAGAATTATATTTGTTTTAGTTAAAACTCTAACCTTGTGTTGGTTGGAAGTCACTGGATGTAGCCTCCAAGTTTGTGAGGTAAACCAGTATAGATTGTTGAGTTCTTTATTCTAAATCTGTTCATTTGTCGTTGTTTGCTTTTGGGTAATCAAGAAATTATCAACAAGAAATATTTTTTGGCATTACTTGCAATAACAAGGGTGATCTTGGTTGAAAGAAAAGTTCTGGTTTGAAAAAAGATTTTAAGTGATATGAACCAGATTACAAATTCCGCAAATTGTTTTAAGTAAAATTTTAAATTCCTGGTTTAAACCAATTCACCCCCCTCTTGGTTTATTTGAAGAGTGTTCATTGTATTTTCACTTTAAAGGACCAATGACAAGAGCTAGGACTCAAGCACTTCAAGATTAGATCCAAGCTAACTTGGACAAGTATGAAGAGGCACATCGACTCAAGGATGACAAGGGCTGGATTTTCATGTCTCAAGTCCAATTTAATTCAATAAATTCCAGTACTTGTTAGAAGCAAATCTGTAAAAACACAAAACAAATACTTTCTGTTTTAATCAATTACCATGTATATGTAATCGATTACGAGTAGTTCAGTTACACACAGAAATAAGACTTGTCTATTTTAATCGATTACCAATTGCCTGTAATCAATTACACTATACTTGAAAAATGAAAACTCTCTGTGTTAATTGATTACATAACTAAATAATCGATTACTTTGTTCATACATTTGTTTCTAGAAGATCAAGAACAAAATAATCGATTACATGAACCATTAATCAATTACATAAGACTAAATAATCTATTACTTGGACGAAATAATTGATTACATTCAGTTATTTTCATTTTTTTATATAAAGCTGTCAAACTGAATGTAAGAGGAACTCGATTTTTTTGAGGTTAATGAAAGTAGAGTTCGCTTGTAAGAGATTTCTCTCTTGTTCTTGTGTAAGAACTTCATGTTTCTTATCAATAGCTTCAAGCTATTGTGGTGATTCTTCCTAGGCTTATTGGAAAGTTTTTCCATGGTGCCATCCACCTTCATCCCTTACTTTTACCCTACTTTCCATTTCTGAAATCAAAACTTACAAACAACCATTAGTTTATGAATTCTGGACAACTTTGAGTTCTTGAAGAAAGCTTGAAGTTTGAGTTTCAATTCAAGGTAGATTTGGGAAAATTCAACTTTTGATCCTTGCATTGCATGCACATAATCATTTGAAAAGGAACTAAATGGGTAATGTTTTTAGAAAAGTGTAATCTTGTTGTTTTAATAAATTATGCATTAGTATAATCGATTATCTGCTTCAATCTTAAATCTGGAAAAGCATTGAAGAACATTTTAATCGATTAAATAGCCTTTATAATCGATTACATAGTGTAAAACAAAAGTTATGTGTTGCTGCTTTAATTGATTACAGCTCGGTTTAATCTATTATTTTGTTCGTTGATAAACCCAGAATTCAGCTTTGAACACTTTAATCGATTAAGTGACAATTTAATCAATTACATAAGACATTTTAATCGATTATTTGGCGCTGTAATTGATTATTGTTAGTTATAAAAAGCTATTATAAATATGTTTGAGGCTTGTCTTGAAACTTAACTTGAATACTTCGAATTTTCTGAATATACACAAGCCTTCTCAAAGTTAGAAAGTGATTTTCTGGGTTAACTAAGTTCTTGTCCCAATCTTTAATCGTCATGGGTATTGAATGATTTCTTGGGCAAGAGTTTTCAAAGAAGTTTTAGAGAGCATGTTCTGAAATTCTTTTTCTTCAATTCAATCCTGATTGGTAAACCATATGCATTCATATTCATTGGATCATCAGGTTGTTTCTCTCCATTCTCTTTGGTTGTAAATTCATTTTTGTAATTTTGGTTATTTGAAGCTATTGTAAAGAGTTCTTTGAAGCTTGTGCTAGAGTAGTGTTCTCAGGGAAAAATAGAGTAGTGTTCTCTGGTTCTTGATCACTAGGAGTCTAATAGGGTTTTAGATTTCTATTCTTTATCAAGGGTTGATAAAGAGTGTTTGATATAAAGTTTGTAACTGAAATTTATAATAGTGGAACTCTAATCTAGTGTTGATTAGAAGAAATTGGATGTAGCTTCTCTTGAGAAGTGAACCAATATAAATTCTTTTGTTGATTTTCTATATCTCAATCTCTACTAGTTAGTCGATTACATAGAACAAAAACAAAATCATGTCTTCCTGTGTTAGTCGATTACCATGATATCGTAATTGATTACTGAAGTTCAATTTTTTATGTGCCTGACTGACTTAATCGATTACCACATTTTGTAATCGATTACATAAGCATATTCTAGAAATCATGTTCATCTGGTTTAATCGATTATCACAAACAGTAATCAATTACATAAGCTTGTTTAAGAACTAGACCTATCTGCTTTAATCGATTACAGCTCGGATTAATCAATTACTTTGTTCGTTATAAAACCCAAAATAAGCTATGAACATTTTAATCGATTATTTGGCACTTTAATCGATCACATATGCTATTTTAATCGATTAATAGGCATTTTAATCGATTACATTCTATTATAAAAATCTATTATAAATAGAGTGAAGGCTTGTCTGATCTTTTAACTTGAATACATCGAATTTTCTAAGCATACACAAGCTTTCTCAAAGTTAGAAAGTAATTTTTTGAGTTAACAAAGCTCTTGTCCCACTCTTTAATCGTCATGGTTTGTATTGAAAGATTTCTTGGGCAAGATTTTCAAAGAAGATTTTGGAGAGAAAGTTCTGAATTTGATTTCTTCATTTCAACTCTGATTGGTAACTCATATTCATTCATATTCATTAGGTTGTCTCTCTCCGTTATCTCTTGTTGTAAATTCATTTTTTGTATTCTTGGTAATTTGAAACTATTGTAAAAGGTTCTTTAAAGCTTTTTTTGGAGTGGGTTTCTCTAGAGGGAAGAGTAGAGAAGGGTTTTCTATGTCTTGATCACTAGGAGTCTAATAGGGTTTTAGATTTTTGTTCTTTATCTAGAGTTGATAAAGGGTGATTATTGTAAAGCTTGTAAGAACTGAAATTTGATGATAGTGGAACTCTAATCTAGTGTTGGTTAGAAGAAATTGGATGTAGCTTCTCTTGAGAAGTGAACTAGTATAAATTCTTATGTTGGTTTTCTATTCCTTAATCTCTTTTTGTTATCTTGATCATTAGTTCTTGGTGCTATTCTCATTACTCAACAAGTTCTATTTTAAGCAATTGATTTCTTGAGCTAAGTGGTTTGATTGATTTGAAGCATTCTTGGTTCAATTGTGATTAAGGTCCTTTAACTTTGATTTTACAAATAAATTTTAAAAAACCAAGTTTAAACCAATTCACCCCCCTCTTGGTTATTGTGGGTATTCCTATTGTTTTCATTAAATACATGGGAGAACAATGGCGATCATATAATAACTTTCGATAAAGAGGTTTCCAAAACATACATGGAAACTACAACCAAGCAGGAGACACAAACCACAACAAAGACAAAATTTGTGGGACCACACTGAAAATTTAGAAAAATCCTTGACCAAACTCACCGAAGTGGTCATCACCAACCACAAAAACACCAAAGCGCAATCAAAATCATGAAGACTCAAATAGGGCATTTGACAAAACAATTGCAAACCTCTTCAATTGGCTTTTCCGTAGCCACAAAATAGAACCCAAAGGGCCCTTGCAAGGCTATTATCTCCACCATAGAGTGGCACATAGGAGGTGAAGAAGAAGAAGAGGTATAATGATGTATGCCTAAACTCCGTCGACATTGATTTCCCTAATCTACCTTGCAATGAAACTCAATCTTCAAGAACTATTCATGAACTCAAACTCTTACTCAAGATTTGGAGCAAACGTGGCATGAATTAGGTCCAAGGAATTAAGCAATGGAGGATGGAATTAGACTAGGAAGGAGGTGGATGACACCATGGAGAAGCCCTCCAATGAGTCTAGGAAGAATTGCCACAATAGCTTTGAGAAACCATTGATAAGATCCAAGGAGTTCTTGCACAAGAACAAAGAGAGAACACTCTCACAAGAAATTTATATTTTCTTATTAATTTTGCCAAAAAGGTATGTACAACTGTTTGAGCTGGCCTTATATAGCCAAGGTCCTAATGTAATTCAAATGCATCTCAAATTGAAATGCAAATGGCAACAAGCTTGGGTTGCAAGCTACCTAAGCTAAAATGTAAGTTAAATGCATGTGGAATGAAATGGCAAATGAAATGAAGCTTGAGGTGTAAGCTATGCCCTCCTAGATTCACGTCACCTATGGGCTTGTGCTGTACCTTATGACTCATGGTTAGTCAGCCTCATGGAGCATGTGCTTCATATGAAGTCACATGTTCCATGCCTTGCTTATGTGGCACAATTTGAATTTCAAAAACACATGGTTTTGAAATTCAAATTGAGTCACACCTTTGGCATTGCTCCTCATGACTCACGGCCTAGTCATACACAGGAGCATGTGATTCAAGTGAAGTCACATGTTTCATGCTTTGCTTATGTGGCACAATTTGAATTTCAAAAGCACATGGGTTTAAAATTCAAATTGAGTCACATTTTTGGAATTGCATCACATGAATCATTTCTCTACACTTGGCCACTAAACTCCAGCCACTTCCACGCCACCTAAGCTAGGAATTAAGGTTCCAAACTGTAGTTTTTACAAGTTTACATAGGTGCTAAAAATCACATGGAAGTGAACGTACACTTATTAAACAATTGCCACTAAAGGACTATTTATTGCCACTACAATTGCCACTAAAAGTGCTGAAATTAAATTCAACTTGAGAGTACAAAATCCAGCCCTTGTTCTTCTTGAGTTGGTGTGCTTCTTCATGCTTGTCTAGGAATTGCAAGTTAGCTTTAATGTGCTTTTGAAGGGCTTGAGTTCTAGCTCTTGTCATGGATCCTCTAAAGTTAACCAAATGAAGCTCTTTAAGTTCTCCTCCTTGGCCTTGAGCTTGTGATGGACCTCCATCATATAAGAAAGCACCATGCTAGAGGAAGAGATGAAAGGATAAGCTAAGCCTTCAACCCATGGTATGCAATCCTTACTAAATCCTCCATTGTTTGATTTTACCAAGCTAAGCATCCATAAACAAGAAGACAATGAAAGGATGGCCAAATTCGAGAAATACATGGAGATGCTACAAGGGAAGAAGGAGGAACCACCTATTGAAAAACTCATATGGATGTGCTATATCAAGGAAGACCCACAAGAAATTTGGAGGACAATGCATGTCATACCATCCCTATCACATTAGGAAATCTCACTACTTGACTTAGGCATGAGCTGCAACTTCATGCCCCATTCTTTCTTAGAGAAGGTTGGTCGCCTAACCTAAAGCCCACCAACATTGATAGAGGTCCATTGCAAGCTAAAGGTCTAGAAGGAAAGCTTGAAGAACTTCTTTTGGTGAGGCTTGAAGGACCCATGACAAGAGCTAGAATTCAAGCCCCTGAAGACCACATCAATGCTAACTTGTATCTTTTGGACAAGCATGAGAAAGCACACCAACTCAGTGCAAACACAAAAGAAGTCATGTCCATTTTAATAGATTACCATCTGTCTGTAATAGATTACAAAGATACTTTGTAAAATAGTTATTGTCTGTTTTAATCGATTACCAGACAGCTGTAATCGATTACATAAGCATCAGAATGTGTAAAAACTCTCTTTTAGTCGATTACAAGGACGAATTAATCAATTACTTCAGCATAAAAACTGCACTACACATGTTGGGTAAGCCAAGGGTCACTTTAGGAGAAGCTTTCACTTCAAGCTTCATTTCAATTTGCATTTTCCTTACATTTAGTGACATTTGATGTGTAATTTTGTGGCTTATATAAGCTGGTCCAAAACTGATTGTAACTAACTTTGGTTCATTAATACAATTCTGAAAATTGTTGTGAGAGTTTCTCTCTTGTTCTTGTGTAAGAACTTCTTAAGTCTTATCAATGGCTTCTCAATGCTATTGTGGTGATTTTTCCTAGGCTTATTGGAAAGCTTTTTCATGATGCTATCCATCTTCATCCCTAACCTCTCTTCCATATTCTATTACTGAATTAGAAAGCTTAAAAACAACCCCAAATTCTTGTGAAAGTGTCTAGTTATTGTTCTTGAAGTTTTCTTGAAGATTGGGTTTCATTGCAAGGTAGATTTGGGAAAACTAATGGCAATGGGTTTAGCTATACATCAGAGCTACATCACAACCATACATCAAACATGACTCTACAATTTGCCAATGGTTTTAAAAAGAAAGAATTATGGAAAGTGGTAAACAAGACAATAAAGGAAAATCCTTTAACATTTGTAACTGATTTTTTGTGATGGATACAGGGAGAACCAACAAGTTCCAATCATTCTAGGAAGATCCTTCATGAGAATTGCTCATGTAACCATCAATGTTCGTAAAAGAGTTTACATTCTTAGAGAGGGCAAGAAACAAATGTTCTGCTACATCCAAGGCATTGGAGATTTTCCAAATGAATTGGCTCGCCAACAACACCATCATACAACACTTTGACAATCCACATGCCATACGTCAAGCTATTAACGTTGAAGAAGTGCTTACTAGGAGGCAACCTAACATTCTAACTTTAACTTTTTCTTTTTCCATTTAAATTCTTAGGATAGTTTAAATTTAAATTTATTGCATTTTAATTCTTAGTATAGGTTTTTATTTTAAGTTTTGGAGTATAAAAAAATTGCCTTAAAAAAACCCAAAAATAGCATGGGAGGTAGAATTCTGAGCCTTCTAGCGGTTAAGCGCCCAAAATGGCGCTCAAGCATTGGCTATCTCACTTAAGCGAGCTTTTGACCGAAAGGAACCTCAGTTCCAGGGGCTGTCTAGCTTAAGTGAGCCATCTGGCCCTTAAGCGAGATAGGGCGAGACAAACAGGGCACAAACTGAAATATCTTTAAATTAAACCCCTCACACTCTCTCATTTTCACCTCATTACTTTGTTTTTCACTGCACATTCATCATTATCAAGTAAGTTATTCCTTTCATTCTTGTTTATTTGTAGTATAATATTCTTCTTGATTCTTTGAATTTTTTGTTGTTGTTTGAGAACCACCATTGAAGACCCTTCGTGCCACCCTATGAGTTCATTCGTCCACTTATCAATTGGAACTACATTGTTACCAATTGTGGAGTAGATATTCATAACCCCGACTGTTAGAGTCATGGGGAGCTCAAGAAGATCAAGAAGCTGAGTCTCTTAGGCAGTAAAGTGTTTAGGCTTTTTACATGCCAATTCAATTGATTGGTAGTCGTAATTTGTGTATGTCTAAGATGAGACTTCCTATGATCCATTGCATAAAGCTCATTCATATTTTTGCATTCATGTTTTCATAAAAGCATAAGTTGTGTGAAAAGTCTTTTTCGAAACATAAAGTTTTCATGATTGCATAAAAAGCCAAGTGTTCCATGTTTAAGTTTTGCAAAAAAAAAAATTCTCACTAGTTTAATTGATTACCAGCAACTGATAATCTATTACTTGAGTTTTAAAAAACACTTTAATCGATTACAAGAGTATGGTAATCGATTACACTACACAAAATCACAGAATGGACTTCTTGTGATAATCGATTATGATATGGTGGTAATTGTAACACCCTGAAACTTCGATAATTGAAAATATATGGTTAATGTATTTCTTGTATTAATTAATTATTTTATTCATTTGGATTAGTTGAAATGTTGTGTGAATAATTCTTGTGCAACTACTTGGTGTGAAATGTTAATTAGAGATAAAAAGAGAAATTACAAAAAAAATTTAAAGGGAAATGACCATATTACCTTTTCTCTTGATGTGAGAATTATTATGTTACCCTTGAAGTAAAAATTACAAAAATGCCCTTGAGGAAATATAACAATAATACCCTTAGATATTTTGGTTAGATATTTTAAGTAGAAATTACAAAAATGCCCTTGAGATAGAATTACAATAATACCTTTAGATATTTTGGTTAGATATTTTGAAGTTGAAATTACAATAATACCCCTGGAATAAGTAACAAATTATCAAAATATCCTTGAGATTAAATTACGAAAATACCTTTAGATATTTTGCCTTAAATATTTTTTGTAGAACCTCGAAGAGGAAATTAAAAAAATGTCCCTGGGATGGCAAATTACCAAATTACCCTTAGTAACAAATAAATATCACAAGAAAACTAGAAGTACCTAAACTGACCGAAAATTTATGATTAGGAATGTAACGTCCTCATTTTTTTTTTAATCTTAAGTTTGTATAATGTTGGGAATATTTGTGTGATGCTTAATACATGGTTATATGATGCAAAGATTTGGTGTTATGAGGAAAAATTTATCACATGAGGAACACATGTGATGGTGGTGTGATATAAGAATGATAGGATAGGAAATTAATGGATCAAAGTGGCAAGTTTAGGTGTTTAGAATAGATGTAGTCGTGATTATTTAACTTAAGATAAGAAAGGAAATTTTAGTAACATAAAGAGATCTAGTTGTAACACCTTGACATTTCGATAGCTGAAAGTGTATGTTTTATGTAATTGTTATGTTATTTGATTGTTTGATAAGCTTGGATTAGTTGATTTGTTGTGCAGATCAACTTTGTGAAATTGATTGATATGAATGTTAAGTTATGTTAACTTTGTTTGATTTATTTTCTTGTAATGCAAGAGGGGTAGTTTGGCTCGTAACATGCTTTGGTAAAACTATAATTTTGGATTCGTTAACCGTTGCTTGGTTTTCCAATTTTGACAGTAGCTTCCTAACACATCTCTGCATTGTTTGACCGTTGGGATCTTCAAGATGATGAGTTTTGGATGTCGTGCTAAGAGAGAGGAAAATTTGGTGAGCGAGCCAGTGTGTGCTGAGCGAGACCTTCATGCGTGCTAAGCAAGCAAGTGTGCACTAAGTGAGCCTGTCGGATTATAAATACGCACCAGCAGCACAGAAACGCGTTTTTCATGTTTTTCTCTCTTTTTTCGCCCAAAAGCCCTAGAAACCTCCCTTCCACCACCCAAGACCACCCTCAACCACCGTGGGCCACCATAGCTTGCCACGGGACCACGATGTGACGAAGAACCTCTTAATCAGAGCGAAATCTTCAAATCTCAACTCAAAGTTTTGGTAGAGAACCAAGCTCTAAATCCTTCTTTCTTGGTTTCCTTCCCTTTGTCTTCTTCTAGCTAGTTTAAGCTTCCCTTGGTGTCTCTTGTGTTTTGGGTACCGTTGTTGGGAGTTTTACACTTCCTTTGAAAAATCCTTTGAAAATGAGATGTTGTAAAAGTCTTTTTTATGAAATTGATGTCATTTCTGTGATCCTTGTCAAGTCCTGGTCACATTGGTGTGATCGAAATTTCAAACTGATGTTTTTTTATGTGAACTCTCAAAAACACTGTTTATCCCCTTTTTTATTTAAGTGGGTATTTGACCCCAAAAATGTTAATTTTGACCTTGCTTTGGAAATCTATACTAAATTATCTTCAATTTAGTATGTAGAACTCTGTGTTCGGACAAGCACGCGTTTTGAAGGATTGTGAAACAACACCGCTAGACTGTAATAGGGAGAACTCTTGGTTAGGTAAGGAGAGTTATTATGTTGGTAATAGTTTAGATACCATAGTTGAGGGCCAGGGATTCCAACTATGAATATAACTATCTGTCCCTACTGTGTGCTGATTTTTCAAGAAAAATTAAGCTTTTAACTAATTAGATGCGATGTATTTATGATTGACTGTGTGTTTGTACGTGTGTGTGCTCATTTTCAAAACAAAAGATGTTTTTAACGAATGTGATGCAGTGTAATTATTTTGATGTTGCTGATGATAGTGAAATTGAGATACCATGGAAATTATTGATGATGTTTATGTGATTTGTGATGATTTTGAAGAGATGGTGCTTATGTGATTGGTGATGTTTAAATAAAATGATGATGAAATGGTTGTTGATGTTGAAATGAGATGAAGTTGAGGTTTATGAGGATTATTTTGAAATAATATCAATTTGATATATATATGATAATGATATTGAGATGATGTGATGTGTATGTATATTGATATCTATGGGGTGCATGATTGGTCATCCTTGCGGGGAAAGATTTGTTCCTGACCATGATCATGCATTGATGGTGCCCATGGTTGTCATTATGTGATGTGGATATACATGGATACCCATGGGGTGTATGACTGATCATCCTTGCGGGGAAGGATTTGTTCCTGGCCATGGTCATACATTGATGGTACCGTGGTTGTATACTGTGTATATACACGTGGGATGCAGTGACCAGTTGGTTATCTTTGTGGGGAAGGATTTGTTCCTAGCCACGGTTAGTGCATCGGTGAGCCCACATTGGTGTGTTATGTATGTACATGGGGGTGTGTGACTGGTCATCCTAGTGGGGAAAGATTTGTTCCTGGCCATGGTCATACATTGATGATGCCCATGTTTCATACTTCATGTGCATGGATGGAAATAGGATGAAGGCATACGCGTACCTGTGGGTTTCAGTGGGCTGAGAACGCATGTACTAAGGGGTCATCAGGTTTGGAATTCCCTAGCGACGCTGGCTGATCACCGGGTGGGGGAATGACCAGTGCACGGCAAGGTGACCCTGATAGGCGGTGAATCATTTTTCCTGTGAGAGGCTATTTTCGGGATATAGTACCACATTGCATGCTGAGTGATGAGTCAAATGCATGCATCATTCCGAACATGATTGTTTGAGTTGTGGAATGCATTGCATGATTATTTTTGTTGAATGTGTAATGGAATGATGGGTTTGTGATAACAATTGTGGTGATTTATGTTGTCTTTTTCCCAAGTGTTGTTATTTGATGCTTGTCTGTTTTACATAATAAACACACCCTTGTTTTGTTGTACCATGTGGTTGGTACCTGCGATGATCACGAACCTTGGTCCGTCTGAGCAGATGAGCAGCAGTAGGTGACTCTAGAAGAGGATCCCTTTTGGTTGGAGCCACCAAGCCAATGTAATGACGTTGGATTTCTTTTTGGAGAAAGAGTTGTGTTTTGTTAATCAACTTTTTCTTAGTTAGTTCTTTGACTTTTTGTTAAAAATGTAATTTCAGTCGTATATACATGTAAAACTAAAGGAAGTTTTAACGTGTGGATGACATGTACTGATTTTAATATATATGTACACATGTGATTAATTATGTAATTGCAATATGTGTATGATGATTATATTATCGCGAAAAATTTACCATTTCATTAAAAGTTGAATCTTGTGCGGTAAGAGTTGATGATGTTGATTTGAGGGGGAGCTCTTGAAGATTGAAGTTTTATAAAGACTTGGAAAGGTTTTGACTTTCAACATGCTTGAAGGCTTGAAGATTAAAATTATGATTAAATGTAAAAGGAAAGGAAGCCTTCTGATGATCCAAGTTTTTGCATGCATACCATTGATAATCATTCATGCATTACATCATAAAAGTATTAACCAATTGATTTGGAACTTAAAATAAGTCAAGCTGTTTTTGGAAAAATAGTTCCAAGTCTGTTTAATCGATTACAAAACTTATATAATCAATTATATTGTTCTTTAAACTTTCTAGAAATGATTAGGAACACATTAATCGATTACATCATCGTTTTAATCGATTATTCTATTCTTACATAGACATAATTTTGAATGAGTGACTGGTTTAATCGATTACCATTTGATTGTAATCGATTACTTAGCTATTTAGATATTAAGATCACTCTGTCTTAATTGATTACCACTTCTTGTAATCGATTACATAGTTCATTCATGGTTTATACATTTTCTGTTTTAATCGATTACCATATTTTGTAATCGATTACACTTCACAAATCTGGATTTTACAAAATCTGATTTAATCGATTACACATCGGGATAATCGATTAAATGTCCCGTTGCTGTAACCCAGAACTTATCTTGAACACTTTAATCGATTACGAGAGCGTATGTAATCGATTACATTTGCAAAATAGTCGATTACAGGAGCTGATTTAATCGATTATTTCTGTTACAGCTTCTTATATAAATAGAACCTTGCCTTGTCTGATTAAAAGAACAAAATAGAAATCGATTTTTTGAGCACTGAGCATTCAAAGAGCTTTCTAATCAGTCGTAGAGGCATTCTTCACTGTTCTAAAGGTCTTGCTTCTATTCAAACCATTATGGGTCACTAAGATTTAGTGAAGCAAGATAAATCATTTCAAAGTCTAAGGAAAGGCATTGATTCTGCACATTGTAATTGATTCAACCTGATATATTTCTTCACTTTGCATATCATTCTTGGATCATCAGGTGAATTCTTTCCTTACTCTTTGATGGTGTAAATTCTCTGTTTGTATTTTTGTGTGTAAGTTCCATTGTAATTTGGTTTTCTTGCAAGT
>PYAF01002982.1:0-12736 GCA_007407185.1 Glycine tomentella | reverse complement strand
ACTTTATCTAGGGTTGATAAAGAGAGGCTTGTATATTTGCTTGTAAGAATATTTTTGATATAGTGGAACTCTACTCTAGTGTTGAGTAGAAGAAACTGGATGTAGCCTCATAGGGTTTGAGGTGAACCAGTATAAATCTTGTGCTCTCTCATTTACTGCATATTTGTTATTTCTTGTTGTGAATTCTGTAGTATAATTTTTTTCTTGAGGCATTACAAGTCATGGATTGATTTTGGATAAAGATTCTTGATTGAATTGTGATAAAGATCCAAAGGGCAAGATTACTCTGATTTTTGTTTGATTAAGAAACTTTTAAGTTTACCAAGGCTAACCAATTCACCCCCCCTCTTGGTTAAGTGTGAAGTGTTCCCTTATTTTACAGATGATATAGTAGCGACGAGGTGGGTCGTTACACTAGCCATGTGGAATATGGGATAAGAGCTTAAGATTTTTAGATGTATGACACATAAATAGCTATCACATTTATTAGAAAGCACATGAAGTACAAGTAGCATAAATATTGAAACTAGGTGCAGTCACATGTGAATGTATATGTGATTTTAAATAAAACCTATAATGATATGCCAAAATTGAAGTATGGCCATGTGAGTGTATGCAAGAGACACCAACAAGGTGAAGCTATGCCTTATATGAATGAAAGAAAAAGAGAACAAACTCCTTAAGGCTAGCTTTCCACGAGCACTTTGGTCAATAATAAAGAGAATAAACACTAAATTGAAGGTGCAACAGTGATGGCATGGAACCAAAGCTAAAAATTATGCCTTGTGTGAATAAACCAAAAGAAGAGCAGCCTCCATAGCAAGCTTCCACATAAACACCTAGCAATTATGAAGGAATCTTTGATTTTTGCTTAATAAGCATGCATTTAATGCATAGGATTAAAATATCTTCATGACATGATGACTTGGTTACATCAGAACCGAACTAGGGCCTAACTAGATTACATCTTAACTAATTCTTCCACTATAAATACTCCCTTTGAAATGAAAAATCTGCACATGCAAGGCCTCATTCAAAACCCACGACCACTTGCTTTTTTCTCTCTCTTCACTTTTGCTTTATTTTCTCTTCTCTTCTTCCCACTCAAACTGTAGCCCTTTACCAAATTATATATCATTTCTTCATCCAAAATCTTCTATTGGAAGATTACAATTTTACTCCTCAAGCTCTTGAATCTTTCCAGCCAAATATTGTGGTGAGTATTGGTGATTGAAATTCGTATGGTTTTAAGCTTAATTTTTGGGCTGTTTTTGAAATTTTATATCTCCCTCTGTACTTAACCAAACGAGGTGTTTGACCACTCATTTTAAAGCTTAGGATGTCCTAAAATATGGGACCAAACTGAGCAGTGACTTGTGCCCATAATTTATTTAAACCCAAGCTGTCCAAAATTGTGCATACTCAAAACAGCCACTGCCACCCGTTTTAAAAAATTTATTTCTCTCATTTCATACTCAAATAAGGTGTATGATATATGGAAGTAAAGATCTAGATGTTAAATATAACATATAAAAGACTCAGCTAAATCTAGATTGTGTACTGCTTGCAGTCACTAAAGCCCTAAGATTAGCACAGATTATAGGAAGAAATGAATCATATATGGTATGAAATCTATACTAAATTATCTTCGATTTGGTATATAGAGTTCTGCGTTTGGCCAAAGCACGTGAACTTAAGAGAGCTCAAAACAATTCTACAAGGAGCTATCAAAGGGATATAGATAGGTAAGGGGAGTTTATTGTTTGGTTGCATTTTTTGGTACCATAATTAGGGGTCAGGGAACCCAATTATGGAGATATATGGCTGTCCCTATTGTGTGCTGATTTTCAAGAAAAACTATGTTTTAAACTAATGGGATGTGATATATTTATTATTGATGTGTATGCTTGTTCCTGTTGTGTGCTCGTTTTCAAGAAAAATTATGTTTTTAACGAATGGGATGTGATGAATTGTTATTGATGGATAACACTGTGATGATGTTGTTGTTATAATGATTGGATTTTTGGAAAAAGTCTTAATTACAAAGGAGACTCTGCCCAAAATTTTATAATATGTTTTTCCTATTTAATTCTTTACTAAATTTTCAAATATGCATAAGAGTTTGTTTTCTATACTGTAGTCCTCCTCTTTAATTTAGAATTTTCCTCAAATACCAGTCTCGTGGTAATATGGATTGTTAATGAATGAGGTTTGTATTGTTTGAAGACTTGGGGAATGTGAATCTCAGGCATATGGTATATAGATGTGAAATGCGATTGTTTGTGATGCTAATGATGATATTGAAATGAAATTATGTTGATGTTTATATTAATATGAGATGATATTGATGATTATGATGATGATGTTAAAATGAGAAAATGTTGATGTGGTTGATGATGTTGAAATGAGATAATGTTGATGTGGTTGACGATGATATTGAAACAAAATGATATTGATGTTGTTGATGACATTGAGATGACATGATATTGATGTTGATAATGACATTATTGAGAGATAATGTTGATGTGACACTGTCATTGTATGATGTGTATACACATGAATACACTTGGGGTGCATGACTGGATATCCTTGCGAGGAAGGGTTGGTCCCTATCCATGGCCAGTGCATTGATGGTGCCCATGATTGTATGCTGTGTATGTACATGTGGGGTGCAGTGACCGGTTGGCTACCCTTGCGAGGCAGGATTTGTTCCTAGCCACGGTCAGTGTATCGATGAGCCCATATTGGTAGGTTGTGTATGTACATGGGGGGTGTATGACTGGTTACCCTTGCGAGGAAGGATGTGTTCCTAGCCAGGTCATGCATTGATGGTGCCCAAGTTTCATACTTCATAATTGCATGGATGGAAATAAAATGGTGGCAGTAAGTACCGGGGGTACTAGGGGGGCATATCACTCTTTTTGGAACTCTCGTAAGACTCAAGGTTGATCGCCATGGGGGGAGCAACCTGTGCACGACAGGGTGACCTCCACGAGTTACTGCATCATTGTTCCTAAGAAAGGCTATTTCCATGAGGATGGTACCACATTGCATTCTGAGAGTTGAGTCAGGTACATGCATCGTTCTGAGCATGATTGTTTTGATTTGTGAAATAAAGTGGACGACTGGTTGCTAAGTGTGTATTGAATTGATGGATTGTTGAGAATGATTGTGGTTTTTATTGTTATTTCCTTTCTAATTATTGTCATCTGATGCTTTTTGTTTATGTATAATAAACTCACCCTTGCAATTTTGTACTGTGTGGTTGGTACCTGTGATGATCACGAACCTTTGTTCGTGGGAGCAGATGATCAGCAATAGGTGATATTGGAGATTTCTTTTGTCGGAGCCACCAAGCCAACGTGACAACTTTGGAATTTATTTTGGGAGAGAGTTGTGTTTTGTTATCAATTCTTTCTTAGTTGGTTCCTTGTTTCTCTTTGATCGGACATGTAATCACAAGCTTATATTTATATGTAAAAAAATTGAATTATGTTCTAACATATGAATGATGTGTATGTGTTTAATATATATATATATATATATATATATGTATGTATTTATTTGCGTATATGTGCATTTTTAATGAATATATTATTGCAAAAAATTTACTCTCATTTTCATAATCAAATTAATAGAGTTTTCATTAAAAATTGAAAATTTACACATTTAGAGTGGTGATATTGTAGCGACGAGGCGGGTCGTTACAGTAATTGATGACTTGACGCGTTTTCAAACAAAGACTTCCGATGATAATCGATTACATTGTGAGATAATCAATTACATTGTTCATAAGTCTTTTCCAGAAAGTTGAAGAACACTTAAATCGATTAAATGAGTAAATAATCGATTACATAAGTGAATTTAATCGATTACATTAGTGAATTAATTGATTACTGACAGTTACAAACAACTTTCTATAAATAGCTGTTGGGTGTTTTAACAAAAGACACCACGAAAATGTCAAAGAATTTTTATAAGCTTTCTGAAGAAAAAATTCAAAGTGTTATTCTGTGTTAGTCCTACAAATCCTCAAGCTTCAACATTACTAAAGAAGATTTCTTTTGGGGCAAAGTTTCAAAAGAAAAATTTGGAAGGAAAGTTCTAAAGTATTTTTCATTCACCATTGATTATAGTATGATAATCTTTTGCATACATCAGTAGTGGATCATTAGGTGGTTTCTTTCCAAACAACTTGTTTGTAAATTCTTTTTGAATTTCTTTTTGTGTAACTATAACAATAGTTTTTCTTAAGGCTTTTATAGAATAGGTGTTGCTAGAGGTAAGAGTAGAGAAAATTTTTCTCTATGTCTTGATCATAGAGAATCTATGTGAGTTAGATGTCTCATTCTTGATCTAGGTGTGATTGAGAGTGGTTGTAAGAGCTTGTAAGAAACAGATTGTTATTAGTGGAACTCTAACTTGTTGGTTAGAAGAACTGGATGTAGCTTCTCTAGGTTGAGAAGTGACAGTATAAATCTTTGTATTAACTACTTCATCTTTATCTTTTCTTGTGGTTATAACTTGTCATTCGTTGGTACAACATTTCACAATTGATAGAAAAAGTTTTTGATTACATTCTTTAAGCATTGGTGTTTGATTGGTTGAAAGTTTTCTTAGACTATTTTGTGATACGATCTTTTAACTCTGATTGTTTAAGAATTTTTAATTGACCAAGAACAACCAATTCACCCATTCTTGGTTCTTGTGTGTTGTTCATACTGTTTTGACCGACCCCGGTGTGGAGGAAGTGGCAAGGCAAAGAGAAGAAAGGAGACAACAAAAATAACAACAACAACAACAATAGGCACAACAAGCCTCAATGGGATTCGAAGCGGAGATGTACAACATGAGGGCGACCATAGCCGCCAACAACTGCACCACTAACATGGTGATGGATTCTCTTCGTAGCTTCTCCCTACATGTCACCATTGGAGCTGCCAAACCCTATCATTGCCCATCCCAAAAGCAGTATGCAGCCTATGTGGCATAGACAACTGGCTTTGGTGACAATGCCAATGCTGGCTAGGATTCACAAGAAGAAGCTATGGAGTAAGATGTCGTGCATAATGGTGGTGGAGATGACGGCTATTAAGCCTTAGTGAAGTTTTTCTATCCCCCTTCTCTTTTATTGCCTTTTGTTTGTTTGTTTTGTTTTGATTTTTAATTGTTTTTTTATGTTTTGTTTGTTTAAGTATAATAGTTTAGGATTATTTTTGGAAAGTGTGTTTTGGTTTTTTTAGCTAGTCTTTAGGAAACACATGATTCACGAACATCATCATTTTTCTATTGCAATTGAACATGAAAAAAAATAAAAAAATAAATAAATATTTTGTGTGCTTAAATCATTCTTTGTGTGGATGAACTTATATGCCAACTATGAAAACCATTGAATTTCTTGAATGAAAAGTATAATGAGCCTGGCATGAAGAATTCAAAGCAAAAAATGCAATTTGTAGACCTAGCCCGGTGAGTGAGTGAACCTTATGTGGATACACATATTGAGAGCATTCGTAGTTCACTCATAGTAGACTTTGAATGAATCTCATATATATTGACTATAATTGTATGCATTCAAATGATCAAGGTCATGTTTGCATGTTTACCCAAGAGCCGAAAAGCCTACCCTACCTTGTTTATCCCTTGCACCTTTCTTTGAGCTTCATTGATGTATTCTTTTCTAATTCCCTGACCTTGAAATTTACATGTATATATATTCGTTACTACCCTTAAATTAAAAGATAGGAGAGCATACATCTAAGAAGTGGGAAAAGTTTTAAGATAGTTCTGAAACTCGGTTCAGCCTAACCTATTGAACCAGTCCAATCAGGACCCAGTAACCTAACCGGTTTGATTTAACTATTAGATCGGTCACACAATCGACCTGCGATGACCTGGTCAAACCCGGCCGGTTAGGTCACTGGATCCCGATTAGACCATTTCAACCTGACCGATTTTACAAAAATAAAATTGGATTTTTTTATAAAAAAATTGGATTTTGGATTATCATCAATTTTTATTTGGGATTTTGGAGTATGGATGAATTTTTCTTATTCAAATAATGTTAGTTATATACTTATATATAATAGATACATATATAATTTTGAATTTTTAATATATATATTGGGTCAAACTGGGCCAATTATTGGCCCATCGATTGGACCCCTGACCTACTACGTAGACCGGGTCAATGATCGGATTGGGTTTCACAACTATGTTTTTAAGTTTGGAGTGGCAATGCACCACTCAAATGGAACAAAATAAAGAGTACCAACAGGCTATCATATGAACAAAGGTTAAAAGTATTATACGTATTCTCTCTTGTAAAGAATTGAAAAAGGAAAAATCTAAAAAAAAAAAAAATTAAGAAAAACAAGAGAAAGCAAAGTAAAGAAAAAAAAATTGAGGACAAAGCAAAGTATGTATGAAATTGAAAATCTGGGGTATTAAGGATTGGTAGGAAGTGAATGAAATGAAATGAATAGACTAATGCTTTCCTTCCTTAAGTTACTCTGAAATATCTAGAAAAACCAATACTTCTTGTTAGCCAAGCCTCGTTACAAGCCAATAAAGTCCTTAGTGATCTCGGCATGCCTTTGATGTATTGATTAAATTGAGATGAAAGTCAAAGTTGAACTGTGATGTTCTAAGATTTAAATTGAATGAAACACTTACGCGAAGCTAAGTCAAAAGCTTAAGAGTGAAATACTTATTGTGAGGACAAGTTGCTATGACATTAAATTTTATTGCCATTCTTGTTGCATATTTTTAACCTTGCATTTGATTTGGTAGAGCTAAAAAGTTGAACGTGGGCACCATACTTAGTTGATTGAAGCGCATGAACAAAAAAAATTGGTGAATAAAGGGGATTGCAAGAAGAGTGTGTATGTAAATTGTCATTATGTATCCTTAGTCTTCAATTTTAATTTGTCTTTTGTTTTTGAGTCTTAGTGTCATTTTTTTTTTGAGTCCTTACTTTTTTAGTAGTTTTTATTGTTTTATTAGTTTTAGTTAGTCTTGCTTGAGGACAAGCAAGATTCAAAGTTTAGAGTGTTGATAAACGTCAAATTTACTGAATATGCATTTTGTGACGTTCGTTTGGCATTTTAGTTAACTTTAGGCCTTATTTTGAATCAAATTAGCTTTAATATTTATTTGCAGTATTTTTATTCTCTTTTTTAAGTTCAGTATTTTCTTAGGACTCTTCAATTCTATTTTCTTTTATCTTTATTTGATCCTTACACACTTGTCTAGGAGTCAAAGGCCTCAAAATAATTTCCTTGCCAAGGTGCTCAAACTCAAAATTGTTCTCCATGTCATTGTGTATTACTTTCCTATCATATTGCCATGGCCTACCAAGAAGGATATGACCAGCCTCCATAGGTACAATATCACAAAGAACATTATCATTATAAGCATTAATAGAAAAAGGAATGAGCACTTGAGAATTTACCACCACTTCTATACTTTCATTAAGCCATTGTAGCTTGTATGGCCTTGGATGCTTTGTGGTTGGCAAATGTAATTTCTCCACAAGTCTTGTGCTAGCCACATTGGTGCAACTCCCTCCATCAATGATAAGTGAGCACACTTTCTTTTCAACTAAACACCTTGTGTGAAAAATATTTTCTCTTTGAGTCTCCTCTTTTTCTAGGCAAAAATTGCTCAACATTCTCCTTATCATCAAGAGATCACCCTCTTCGGCCTCCACTAGTGTGAGTTCTTTTTCTTCTTCACTTGAAGAACTATTTGAACCACTTGAAGACTCACTTCTTATACCTCCATCTTCAAGCAAAATCATAGTTCTCTTATTGGGACATTGGGAAGCAATGTGAGCCTTACCAAGGCACTTAAAACATTTGATATTGCTTGATCTTTTATGAGTTGGATCCACAATTTTTTGCTTGGGCTCACCACCCTTTCTTCTTTATTTTTCACATGAGAAACCTCCTTTTTAGGCTTTTCTTTCCAACTAGAAGTTGCAGCCCCATGGGTCTTGGGAAAGGAAGCTTTTCTCCTTTTTATTTGTTGCTCCACCCTTTGAGCTTTGTGGACTAGCTCCTCAATTGTTGCATATGAGTGTAGCTCTATCACATCTTGAATTTCTCTATTCGAGCCATAAAGGAATCTAGCGATTGTTGCTTCTTGGCTCTCCACAATTTCAGCCCTTATCATCATCAATTCCATTTCCTTGTAGTAGTCATCAACACTCTTGTAGCCTTGGAAATGTCTTTGAAGCTTGTTGTGGACTTCTCTTGCATAATAAGTGGGGACAAAATCTTCCTCTCAAGCATGCCTTCAAGTCATCCCAAGAATTTACTCTTTGCCTCCTCCCTCTCCCTATATCCATTTGAATTTGGTTCCACCATATCAAAGCATAGCCACCAAATTCTAGAGTTGCTAGAGTAACTTTCTTTTCTTCATCAAATTGTTGGCATGAGAAAATTTGTTCTACTTTCATCTCTCACTCAAAATACTCTTCGGGATCATTATTGCCAAAGAATTTTGGAATTTTTATTTTCACTCCACCCAATCCTCCATTCCTCCCTTCTCTTTTTTCTCTACTCACCCTCCAATCTTCCTCATTTCTATTTTCCTTCCAAGGATTGTATCTCCTATTTTCTCTTCTATTGTTTCTCTCCTATCCTTCCTCTCACTCCTCTCATCATAATAATTTCTTCCATGAGAGGAAGCATCCTCACTCACCCTCCTACTACTATGAGCCTCTCCATCCACACTACCATTTGGACTACTCATTCTTTGAGTCTTCTTTTGTAACTCCTCAAATCTTGCATCCATTTTGGTTTGCAAGTTCTCTACTTGTTTTGTCATGGCTTCCATCAAACTAGTGGTCCTAGGTGACAAAGCCTCATCTCCTATTGAGCTCATCCTTCAAAAGAAATGGTTAGCAAAAACACAAGTATATAAGAAAATTATCACCCCTCTCTAAGTGTTTACTACTCTCACTCGTGTTTGCACACTTGCTAGGCTTTTTCTATAATGTTCTCTCTTGCCTTTTTCCACTCTTATTCCTCTCTATAGTTCTTAAGCAAAAACTTGTAATCAAATCAAGCTTCTTTAATATAGTAAAATAGGAAATGATTCTAGGCTAGACTCAAGAGTCCAAGAACAAGAAAACTCTAAGACAAAATCTAACATCCCGAGCGCTGACGAGGGCGGGGAGTGATCGCCAGTGCAATGAGGCACGGGCAAGGAGTGACTTCTGGCGGGCTTTTAGCGGGAGGGGTACATGAATGAATCAAATACACACCCGAACGAGAGGGATCCAAAGGCTGTGCAGGTATGAGACTGTACAGTTGAGGATAACTTAAAGGACATAATATGTACTACCTATACCAACAAGGTGCATATACTTTTTGGTAGCCCATAACTTAAAAACTCCACAGTTAAGCATGCTTGAGTTAGAGCAATTATGGGATGAGTGACCTCCTGGGAAGTTTCTTAGGAAGTGTGTGAGTGAGGACAAAGCACGCTGAAAAGTCTTGTGTTGGTATGTGGGGATAGTGGCGTTACACAAAACTTTGGAAATTTTAAGAGACAAACAACAAAAGAAATTTTTTAGAAAAGCACAACTCTAATTGGAATTTATGAGACAACTCAAGGAATACTATGGGTTGTACCATACAAGGAGGTTATGCTAAGTAAATTCAATTGCTAGAAGCTAAATTTCATAAAATTTGCATGTCATACAAGTTCATTTGATTTTGTGGTTCAATGGAAATTTGAACTTGTAGTTTTTGTAACTTTTGCTTTGCTTCTAAATTCTATTTTTCTTTTTATTTTTCCAGCCACAATTCAACAATGTCTGTGGCTGTACCAAAATGTTTCTCTTTTTTGTAAGCCTTTGTTTTTCTTTTGCACAAGTTCAAAATTTCTTATGGAAATTGATGAATCACAAAAAATTTGATGTATGATTATTGTAAAATTTGTTTCTAACAACTCAATTCAGTTTAAGCATGAGATTAGAATCAAAACATGTGGTCATACAACACAAAAACACTACAAACAAAAGTTGACAAGAATCAAAGCTAGAAAATTAGAAAAATATCAAGAACACATGAAGAACATGAATATATGAAATCTCATGAAACTTGAAGAAAACACAATGTTATGTGATGGAACACACAACAAGCCCACACCACCAAGAATTAAATGAAAACAACAAGAAATAAGGAATTGAAATGAATTTTTGTTTTTGGATTTGGTGCAGTTTTTTTTTTTTTTTTTTTTTTTTTTTTTTTTTTACATTTGAAGAACTTTTAAAACTGAACTCGAAGAAGAATTCCACAAGGATTAGGCTCTAGAGACCACATGATGGTAATGTCTACAACCATTAGACATTAAGTTTTCCAAATCTACCTTGCATTGAAACCCAATCTTCAAGCAAACCTCAAGAACTCTAACTTCTGCAATTTCACAAGAATGTGGGGATTGTTTTTAAGCTTTTTAATTCAGCAATGGAAGATGGAAGAGAGGTTAGGGATGACGGTGGATGACACCATGGAAAATCTTTCCAAAAAGCCTAGGAAGAATCACCACAATAGCATTGAGAATCCATTGATAAGACTCAAGAAGTTCTTACACAAGAACAAGAGATAAAATCTCACAACAATTTTTAGAATCGTATTAATGAACCAAAGTTAGTTACATTCAGTTTTGGCACCTTATATAAGCCAGGAAATCACAAGCTAAATGTCACTAAATGTAAGGAAAATACAAATTGAAATGAAGCCCAAATGAAGCTTGAAGTGCAAGCTTCCCTAAAGTGACCCTTGGCTGCTCAACATGTGCAATGCAGTTTCAACACTGAAGTAATTGATTAATTCGCACTTGTAGTTGATTACAATTTTCAGACTCATGTAATCGATTACAAGTATCTTGTAATCGATTAAAGCAGATAGACATTATTTTACAAAGTGCCTTGATAATCGATTACAAACAGCTGGTAATCGATTACCACAGACTGTTTTGTGTCTTTCCCAAGCTGGTATGCCTCTTCATGCTTGTCCAAGTTGGATTGGATGTGGTCTTGAAGTGATTAAGTCCTAGGTCTTGTCATTGGTCCTTTAAAGCTCACCAAAGGAAGTGCTTCAAGCTCTCCATTAGACCTTTAGCTTGCCATGGACCTCCATCATATTTGATGCTGAAGAGTTAAACATCAAAATCCTAAAGTGTCTTACAAGACCATGGAAACCCAAGGTGACAGCAATGAAGGAATCAAAAGATCTGTCCATGGCTGCACTTTTTGGTAAGCTTCTTGAGTATGAATTAGAAATGTCACAACTAACACATGTAGAAGATGCAGATAAGAAAAAAAGAGCATAACCTTGAAAGCTGCATCATCTAGTGTTGAAAAAGAAGAAGACTTAAGTGAAGATGAAACTGATGAACGCTTGAACCTAATAGTCAAGAGAATTAGCAAGTTCATGAAGAACAAAAGGAACAAGAAGTTCACTAAGTTCAACAAAAGAAAGGACAACAACAACAACACAAACTTCACATGCTTCGAATGAGGTAAGCCAGGCCACATTAAATCTGATTGTCCTAGATTCTTAAAGAAGTAATTAGATGAAAAGAAGACAAAGAAAGAAGGAAAGCCAAAGAAAGCCTACATAGCATGGGAAGACAATGACTCAACAACTTCTGAATCATCTAGTGAGAATGAAGAAGCTAATGTATGCCTCACTTCTACAATAAGTGAAGATGAAGAATTCTCAAGTGCTAAATCAGAGGTAAATCCTGAATTTGACCAAATTGTTGATGCTTTCCATGATATGCATGAAGAGGATCAAATAATTACAAAATCCAACAATAGACTGCAAGGAAATCTTAGATGGCATGTCACCAAACTTGCAGCAATGCAAACTGAAATTTGTAACTTGAAAGAAGAAAATGAAAAACTTGTTTCAAGCTACAAAACTAATGGGTGTGTATCTGCATCTTCTTCATCAAATGTAGATAAATGCAAAGCTTTACAAAAGGAATTTGATAATTTTAAAAAAAGTAAAAGTGAAAATATATGTTATTACTTTCTGAAAATTCTTATTTGGTTGATCTTTTGAAAATGCTTTATAGAGGAAAACGCAATTTAAATCAAATACTAAGTGTACAAAAGTATGCTGGAGATACTTTTGGTTTGGGCTACAAACATGGAGCAAAACCTTTTGGAAAAACCGAGTTTATATCACCAAAATAGAAAAATCAAAGAGGCTTTTCAAAAACAAAGAATAATCAAATGACTCATTTTGAAAGTGCATCAAAATCTGTAACTTGCAATTGTTTCATAAAGAAAGATCATACATCTCATAGGTGCTATGCTAGAAGATTTTATGTTCCTAATGGAGATTGCATTTGGGTTCCAAAGAAAAAGAGAAAAATAGCTAACCCCTATGGACCCAACCTAAATTGGGTATCTTTCTTTGTCACTTAATTTGAATGTTGCAGGTGTGTCTTATAGTAAAATCATCATTATGGTACCTTGATAGCGGATGCTCTAGATACATGACAGGTGACATATGTTAATATATGGATGTCCTAGAGACAATCTTTAGATTAGGACGTACATATACTTTTCAATGTTGTCATGAATAAATTATAAGCGCTCTTTATCTTGTTTCATATTTTGTCTCGATATTATTATTAATATATGAGTAACTGGATAAAACCCTTGGAATAGAATAGGTATCTCTTGAATATCAGTGATGGGATCACGATC
>PYAF01002980.1:5000-30534 GCA_007407185.1 Glycine tomentella | reverse complement strand
TATCACCTTAAATACGGGCAGATTCACATATTGACTAGGACCAACGGCAAGATACTCAGATTAGGGGTCTTCTCTTCCATCAAAAGAGCTAACCGCAACACTAGTAGACACTAGAGAGTCCAATAGGAGCTTTCTTTAAGCCGTTTAATAAGCTGGGATTAGTTCCCTTCTTCGTCGACTTTGTCTCGTGAGCTTCCACTTCCATTTGACCCACGTTGAGAAAGGAAGGATCTCCATTCAGTAGATGACTGGACACCGCATAAGAGAATTACCATAGGGACTAGGCCAAACAACTATCTTTGTTCTTTGATCATGGCCCAAGTTGGGGTACATCGTACAGTGTCACGTGGCTGGCTGAAAGAAAAAAGGGATGAGATAGGGGCAAATCCTTCTTATTTCAGTGCTTTCAGCTGTCGGAAAACCGATTGGATGACCTGGTGGGTCTCTGCGGACTACCTACACAAGCGAGATCAGGACCACTCTTTGAGAAGAGTCTCTTTTCAAGGTAATAAGAGTGAAGGAGAATGCGCGTCATCCTCCTCTGAGATAGTGATTCTTCTGCTCTATGTGGATGATATCATTTTTACAGGTTCTTCATTAGCTGTTCTTCGTTCATTGATTTCTAGACTCTCTTCAGAGTTATCTATGAAGGATCTAGGTGACATTAATTATTATCTTGGGATTGAGGCTTGTCGTACACCACAGCACTTGCTTTTGACTTAGTCCAAGTATGTACTTTCTTTGCTTTCTCGTCTGAATATGAGAAATTGCAGACCAGCTTCTACTCCTCCTTCTCCTTTCTGATAGGATCATCGTTGGTCCTTGTGACATAACATTCTCGGCCCTCCTCGCCAGGAGGAATCTTTGATTCATGGCCAGAGATCAAGGCACAGATCGATCCGAAGCGGATTACTAAACTAAAGAGATGCGAAAGCTAGAGGACCGGCTTCGGTACATCAATCAATCACTGGCTTCGCTCCTGCAGCGCGCTTCGTTCAGGCAGCGCTACTCTCCCCACCACAGCTCTTTTTTAGCCTCTTTGGTTTATACCCCCTTTCTCTCGGCCTATCCAAATCCATATCCTTATCAGACAAGGTTACTCCGGAACCTCATATCTCAAAGAGGTTCTTTCTGATATTGACAGCAAGCTTTGTCTCATCTTCATGAACAGCCACCAAAAGCAGTTATTCCGAAAACAGTGGCAACAACGGCAACAGCCGATAAGAGAACACCGCTTATTCCTCCATTGAGCCTTACCTTGTGCTATTCCTCTATAGCAATTCATTTTATTGTTCACAGAGCGGATTAAACAAGGAGCAATTCGTGTGACAACAGAAGGATAGGGAATCGCTTTCTTTTATTTAGCCTGGATTGTTACAAATTCCAATGTCGTTTTCTTCGTGTCAGTTCGTGAGCCCAATAGCTACTCCTTCTTTTTTCAGATCAAAAAGGATTTGTTTCAGTTTCTCGAGGTACAAAAAGGACATTACGGGGTATCTCCAAAATTAGATGTACTTCTTCAAGTGTGGGACACATCTCATCTTTGCCGAATCTAAAAACCATCGTCTTTGCATCCTCACTGCGGCTATGATCAGATCCCAGTGTTGGTTCACTTTTGACTTTATCCTCCACCAAATCTTCTGATCTCCTGTTCTCAATGATGTTAAGCAGCTCCTGATCGCAGCAATCATGCCTTCGAAGGTACGCTTTTAATAGGGGGGCCTTGCCTCTTGAATGAGCTTGTTCAACAATGTGCGCTCCTTCTTCCTATTAAGTATAAGGAAGGGCGAGTACCCCTTGAAGGACCTTTTGTAAAGGACATCTCCCAAGATCACAAATCGTCGGGCAAGTTCTCCTCCTGGCTCTCCTCTGACCACGAGTGGCGTACTCTGATATGAACCCGTCCTTGAGGTAATTGTAGAAATCATAATACCAAGGTTCCCATCGTCCTCGTAATCTTCCTCGTCTTGACTGGTGATAGTTCATCATGTTCCAACTCTCGATAGTCTTCATCCAAGAAGATGAATGAGTCCCGTTCGACGGAAGGGCTCTCTGTGGCTGGGATGTCCAATCTCTCGATGACAAGCGACTCTGTGCTTCGGTGTACTAGCATGTACCTACTATAAGATATAAGAAAGACGGAACCACTTGGCTAGGGGAACAAAACAATTTGGAGTATGAATGAAGAGACTAGCTTGACTCACTCAACAGAAAGGAAGTGTGGAGACAAGAAAGAGAGGATAAAGGTGTAAGTGAGTTCATAAAATAAGGTTGAAGTACTACGGATATCAGAGCTTTAGTTTAAGTGATTCAAATCAGTGAACTGTACTCGTCCAAGCCAGCGGGTAAGGTTCACCAGACCGGGCAGGTGAACGACCAAGGTTTCTTTCGGTACGATAACCGATTGGCTGAGGACCAACAAAAGCAATGGTTAGCCCAGGCCTGGCCTTGAAATGCATTCTGCCAGGTACGACTTTGCCAGATACACTTTACTCTCACTTTTTTGCCTGGTACGAGACCTATTGCGGAAACTCGCAAGTGATAAGTGCTTATTTGAGAGTCGATCGAATTTCCTATGACCGGCCCGCGTCTTGTTGTTCGATCCGCTCTCCCTGTTGTTCCAGCTCCAGTCGGTGGTGATACTGTTCCCTTTGTTTGATCCAATGTCCCAGTGGAATAAAAAGTTCCTTTTTGTGGGCGTACGGAGACGGAGGCTAATAAGTCAGTCAAGGGCTACAGAAGAAGAAGAGGCCTTATTGGTCCGGTCGCTTAGTGCGTTGTAGATTCTCCCGGCTCAAACTAGTTAAAACAAAGAGGACAGCTTTCAAAGCAAGAAGCAAGTGGAAGAATGGAATCAAGAATCAATTGAGCTGCTCCTTCTGCTTGTCGTTCGAGTGCTGGAAAAAAACAGATAGCCGCTGCTTCCATAAAAGCTCATCTTCTTCCTGAATCTGGTTCACTCCTCTCCCTCAGGTCGAGTGGCTACGCTCCTTGGCAGTCCTAGTTGGGTTGAATTTGAACTGCTTGTCTCAGACCTTCTTCTCGCGCAAAGCCGGACCTTATTACACGACGTGCTCCGGCAACTTCAATTATAAGGAACTCCACTATCAATTCAAATCCGGAATTGAAAGCGGGAAAGCCGTGCTTAGGAAGAGGAGCTAGACCAACTAAAGGAAAGGCAACTGAAGCAAGGTTCTAATTTCGTAGTGAAAAAAAAAAAGTAACTCTTTTTTTACCTATTGTTTTTCTTTTGATAGTGGGTAGTGATTGGAGTATAAAATCGGAAAGGTTTTATAATTGAATGCATGGGTTATCCGGTGGGATTGGTGTAGGTGTTCCGTGACTGGCCTTTCTAGGAACTACCATTTTGAACGGGAAGAGAGCAGGCCCCTTTTTGGTTTGATCTAACTTAGTGGTACTCCGACCAACCCGAACTCACTCATGTATAGGGGTTTTCTCCGATGAGGCGGATGAGCTGCTGCAGCCATTCATGGACCGATTCACCCTTGCTTGGCCAAAGCAATCTTTCATAGTTCTTCCACAAAAGAAGCATTTTTCCTCTATATAGCTGCGAACAACCACGGCAATCCTTCAGGATTTGATACGAGGCTGCC
The DNA here is from genome assembly GCA_007407185.1 of Glycine tomentella. NCBI lineage: Eukaryota > Viridiplantae > Streptophyta > Magnoliopsida > Fabales > Fabaceae > Glycine > Glycine tomentella. The sequence goes on along the minus strand of PYAF01002980.1, from coordinate 26,920 downwards.
CGGAACCCGAACCCCTTTCGAAGAATTCCTGTTTTTGGGTCAATCGCATCTGCACACTTGGTCAGATGCTGGTGCCATTGCTGGAGTGAGTCAATTCGTGGTCTAATATTAATAGAAGAGGTGTCTCGTGTTAGTCCTCCTCGTTCTTCCATCCGTTGTTGCGCGCCTTCCTTCTCGTGTACTGGCGTTGGCTATGTCAAGGATCCTTCCTCAAAGCGACCTTCTAGTGAAACGGCTTATTGGTTTACACGACTTCAGGTCTGTTACCTATCCTAGCCATCCGAACGACTGACTTTATAGGGGATGGTCCGCCTCTGATCACTTTGTTTCCTACCTTGTCTTTGCTGGAATATTCCTAAGCATTCGAAGCCAAACAAAGGGAATACTTTTTTGTAAATGGAATGGCAAGGTTAGATCCAAATGTCCCGTTCGATAAGAGAATGCCTATTAAGAGATAAGGTCACGCGGCCCTCTCGGTAGCCTCGAATGAAGCCCCAAAAGAGTCGTTTCATGGGGGAATATTCCAAAGCAATGAAGAGAGGAGCAGGAGCCGTGGTAAAGCGTGACATGCCGCTGCGAGAACACTTGTAGGAGATGGTATGAGGATCGAGACGACGTGACATACTAAAATGCAAGGAGGACGCCCGGTGTGGAAGAAGCATCCGAACGACCCAAACCTACCATATGATGAAAGGAACAAGAGCCACCTAGGTCATGTTAGGAAGAAGATTAGCCTGATTCAGGATAGCTAAGAGATCTATCTGGAAAGCTCTATTGGTGCGAACACGCACCTTCTGTCCGGACCCAATCCCGGAAGTAGTTGTTCCCCTCTCCTTTCAGTCGAGTCACATCGTCCCTCTCGCTTCGTATCTCTCGATCGAATTCTTTCCTTACCAGTAGAAAGATTAGGAAAGTCTCTGTGAGTCAACCTTTCTATCAGTCTCCTTCTTTGTACTGTGAGCTATCCTGGGGCCTGTTATAATGATCCTATTTGCTTTCTGTTTTACCAGCCTTTTTAGCTGTCTCAGCTTAATATGTTGCCCCTGTCTAGTGTTCACTCCTTTATCAAAATCTAAGGTAATTTAGTTTCCAGCTAGTCCAAGTTCAAAGAAAGGGTAGGAAAGAAAGTCAGTAGGAATAGGGGATTGAACTTCAAAAGTAGATAGGCTTGATATTAATATAGCCTCACGTTTTCGTTTCACTCACTCCCTTAAGGCTTAATTAAGCTGTGCGAGGAAGATGAATCTACCACTAGCACCGGTTACTGGAACAGGAGTTGATTGAACTCTAACAAGAGATATGAAGACAGCTGCTCCTAATGGAAGACTTACCGAAGAAGAATGCTTCCTTCATTCTCAACCATATATTTCTCCCGTGTCAGCCAGGTTTGACTGACGTTAGGGCTAACTTGCTTCCCAATGAGGGGGATAATATGGGTTAGGACGAATACCTCGCTTCATCCAAAGATTAAAAGATCAATGCCCTACTTAAAAGTAGAGTACTCTACCCTTTAGTTAGAGTTAGCAAGCCAAAGAAAATCCTCGACTTCCACTTCAGGAAAGGTCTGGGAAGCTAGGACCGCATATATAAAGTCTAATCCAATGCTGGTCTCAGGTCTACAAGCAAGGGAATAGAACTCGGGGTTAGGACAGGCGAGACCTAAGCCAACCAGCTTAAGTAGTCATGAATTGGGTAAAACATTGGGGACAGGAGCACTAGGTCTTCTTTTGAGAAGAGCTAGAAAGCCCCCTTAGCCTATGTATGGAATGTCAAATAAGCAACATGGGTCGGAAAAGAGGGAAGAACGAATGTCTTTTTACCGTCTTAGCCTGCCTTTTCAGCTACTTAATGACCGAGGGGACATGAGTGCCCAAGAGAGAAAGGATTGATTCCCATAGGACCAATCGTAATTATATATATAGCACGAGCCATCGCTCTGAGAGTGATAGGATTCATTTCCTAAGAAAATCCTTCTGGACGCTTCCCAGAGTAGCATGGCGGAAGATTAGAGAACAGTAGAATTCACGAGCCAGCAGAGAGCTGAATCAAAGACAAAAGAAAGATGTCAAGTGCAGATGTTTACTTTTTTTATACCCTACGCCCGGGCCAAGGTACTCAACCTTTGGAAAGGGTCTTTCATGTGAATTGCGAACAACCCACAAGGGTGGTATAAATGAAACATAGTTTGAATAGGGGCAAGTCTAGAGCTGTGGTATGGAAAATAGATGATAAAAAAAACCTAATCTCTTTACTTAGTCAGAGTCATTGTTTTACCGTTTCTATCTGCATTATTGCTTTCTTATTTATGATGAGTAGTGCCCATCACTCGCCTCTTTGTCCCTGTATGAAGGAGCATCCACTGCGCTTACTAGTGGGTATGATGAAAGTCAAGAGCGGGTCTCTCAGAAAAAGGACCTTATCTGTATCCGTCTCTGTTACTCGAACTAGCCACCCCTTGGGACCCTAGCCTACCTATCTCCCCAATCACACTGGAATGCTCACTTGTCCGCCTACCAATGATAGCCTTTCAAACCTCATTCCAATATGGATAGAAATGCGAAGAAGACCCACATGCCCACTTCTCCTTCCCCGCCCCATTTCTGGAGCGGGCCTCGCTGTCGCCTTTGGCTCGAGCTACTTTTGCTGGAGTTAGCTTGCTGCTCAAGTCTACCTCCCCAAAAGCCATCTCTTCAACCTACCAACCCGGACTCCCTCTACCCGGGGGGATCCCTTATCCCCGTTGAGTACTCCTGTACTCTCCTAATGTTACTTAGATGCATCGGTTTGACCTTTCGTTTCTTCTTTATTGGAACCACTAAAAGGTTGACCTCCGCCGCGGCCATCTTGGATTTCACTTTCAAATTCCCTTATTTCACCAAATGTCACATTTGTCACGGGGCAATCTTTTTTGAGTTCTGCACCTATTTCTTCTTTTTCGTTTTTTATTTGTTCTATCAATTTAAACTTGTCTACGTTATTTTTAACATTCAATTCATTTTGTATATTATTTTGAAGGTCGGAAAGGCTTTGCCCCTCTCCGAGGTCCCCCTTTTTTTCTTGTAGATTCTCTAAAATATTTTCTTTAATGTATTCATCCATACAAGGGGCGAGCGTTAAAAAAAAAGAAAGGATCGTATCAAAATCAAAATTAAAATTGAAGTAAATAATAAATAGAGTCAAAAAGAATGCATAAAGAAAGATATTGTTCTTATTCATTTTTTTCATCATCATCATATGTAGTAAGTTCCACCTTTTTCTTTTAAGAATTTTTCTTCCAACCACCCTACAGAACAAAAGAAGAACCAAGGCGATACTCTCTGGGCAGCCTATTTTAAATAGGACAGAAGTTAAGGCGCGTTGCCCCAGAGAGAAGCCCACCTTTAGAAAAGGTAAAATCTCGCTTAGAAAACAAAGAGAATCAAAAAAGGCCATCATTAATGCGAACAAGGCAATAGCCTCGATTAGAGCAAAGCCCAGGATTGCATATCCGAATAACTGTTTTGCCAATGATGGATTTCTTGCCACGGAATGAATTAATGAACTGAATACGTTTCCAATACCTACAGCAGCTCCCGCTGAAGCAATTGTAGCAGCTCCGGCACCGATTGATTTTGCACCTTCTAACATCTCGAATGGATCAAAAGTCTCGTCACGCTCTTTGATTCACGATTTTCTTGATTTCAAATCTATAAGAAAAGAGATTCAATTAAATCTATCTTATCTACTCCGACGGAGGCCCCGGTCGTGAAAGCCAATGCTGAACCCTTGCCGGCTTAATAGATCCAGGATGTGCCTTCTACTCCAGGAGACCCTTGACTCTCAACGAGAGGGATCGCACCCATTTAGCCCTTTCCTAAACGAACTTCTCAACTACGAGCCGGAGGGGGGTACCCGAACATTAATCTTAAATTCAGTATATTAATCTTTCTTAATATAAGTCGCTTCTTCTCCTCGTTCCTTTTCTCTTATCTCACTGGAAATGCATTCACACTGAAGACCAACCCAATCTCAATGAAGAAGCCTACCCCGGACCCTGACGTGAACAGAAGCTTTCTCGGAGAAAGCTTTTTTTCTTTCTTTGTTAACTTCACCTAGCAAGCCTCGAATCCAAATCTTTTCTACTTTCTTTCTTCTCTTACGCTATTTCGTCTTTCTATAGAATACGAAGAGAGGACCTTCTTTCGGGCTGTCTACGAACCCTTCTTCTCGTATGCAATTTTCTATTCTTTCTTTTAACCAAAAGAGAAAGGGAAAACACTGGCCAATTTCACACTTCTTTCCACGCCAGTAGATCCTGATAGATCCGGATATTAATGTTTATACTATCCGGATTATCCTGTCGACTCTTTTGAAGAAATTCATCTATTTTTTTTATGAGATCTGCTGGTGGACTAATGGAGTCTCGAATAAGGGCTTGCGAGAGCAACTCTTTGTTTCCTTCCTTTATTCGAGAAAGCAGGTCTTTCTCTAGAAAATCCTTGGGGAGGGTTTTTAACTCCTCCAAGGTATAATATACCGAGGAATCCGGTTGACGACGGGGTGAGGGTCGACAAAAGCCTTTCCCTTCTCGTATATGGGCTTGTAGACTATATATATGGACTATGGAACCCACTATCCAGAGAAGAAGTTGGCCGATCCCGCGTAGGATCCTCTCAGAGCGGAAATGAAGAAAACCAAGAAGATAAACAGTTTTCTCGTCGCTTCCGGCACTGCTAAAGAGCCCTTCCCGGGCATTTCTGCGAGTTGATTCTACACCGATTTCTGGCTATTTTCTGCCAAAAATCGAGTTCACGAACATGTATCTTTATACTTTACGGATGAACCAATTTCTAAACGCTGAAGTAGATTCTAAAGAGATCCCATTTCCTCATGAATTTCTTTTTACTCGGAATCTTTTGTTTCAAATCCCAGTCCAAGGGAGCTACCTCATTTTTCACCTTGAATTGATGCAGAATTTCTGACTTTTCGTGTAGGATTAGATCCAGGGTCTTTGGCTGACCGATATTGCACACCAGAATTTAGCTATTTCCATTTTTTTCTTGATAGCCGGTCACATGTATAGGAGACCAACTGGGCATTGGTCATGGTCTAAAATCTTATCTTATAGAAGCTCATAAAGGTCCATTTACGGGCCAGGGCCAGAAAGCCTATATGAGATCCATGGTATGCTCCATTCTCTCTTTACCCTAAATTATTAGGCTCTTTAACCATTCACCTTATATATTCCATTCCCCCCTCTTTATCCATATCTAACTAGCTACTGACTATGGTACACAACTTTCATTGTTCACACATCACATGTGGATTTCGAAGACTTGATGCTGCTGCGCATGCAGCCTTATGTATGGTAAGAGACTATGATCCAACTACTCGATACAAGGATCTAAATCTAATAGATCGTGTTCTTAGGCAATGAACTATGGCTGTCATCTCCTTCTCTTGCACTCTGTATCCTCGCTCTGTATCATTGAGTTTGCGGCTTTCGAAGGCGATGGGATGTCCCTCCACACCTCCTATTGAAAGGTCGGAAGCATCTGTGTGGACTTCGAGCACCTTTTCGAAGTCTGGCAAGACTAGAATAGGCTCCTGTGTAAAAGCTGCCTTCAACTCCTCGAAAGCATTCTGGCACCTCTTGGTCCACTCCCACGACTTGTTATTCTTTAATAGTTCCGCTGCTTTTGCAGAAAATCCCTTGATGAACCGCCGATAGTCATTCACCAAACCAAGGAATGACCGTCACTCAGATACCTTGGTAGGAGGCTCCCACTCTCTGATGGCCTGAACTTTCTTCTCGTCCATCCTGATCGTACCATTCTTGATCACATGGCCAAGGTTAGCTAAGCCGCCTTCGCAAAGGAGCACTTCTCCTTCTTGATGTAGAGCACCTGAAGACTGTGTTCCAGGCAGGAGAACGTATTCTTCGCTATCTCAAAGTTTGGGTCATGGTCTGCTTCTTACTTAAACCCTTTACTTATCCTTCACTCATTGCCTATGCAGATGCTGATTGGGCTGGATGTCCCGATAGTCACTACAGGTTATGCTGTCTTCTTTGGTGGCAATCATATATCATGGAGTGCTAAGAAGCAGAGTTTCGAGGTCCAGTGCTGAATCTTAATACCGTTCCGTAGCCTTTGCAGTGGCGGAGACAATTTTGATTCGTCAATTACTTCGGGATCTTCATATTTCCCTATTTTCCCCTGGAGCTCTTTCTTGTGAGAATTAGTGCGACGTACCTTGCTGTTAACCCGGGTTTTCATGCTCGCACTAAGCATTTAGAAATGGATTTCCATTTTGTTCGTGAGAGGGTGTCGCGTGGTGAAGTTCGGGTATGCTATGTTTCCAGCATGTACCAATTGGCAGATGTCTTTACCAAGGCTTTATCTTCTGCTAAGTTTGCTCCTCTTCGGTCCAAGCTTCGTGTAGTTCCTCCCCTTCAGCTTGAGGGAGCTGTTAGACCATATATATCTTTGTCATACACCGATCTATAAAGATAGAAGCAAGCCTAGTTAGGCTTGATGTGCCTAATCTTATTCTATCACTATACCAGGGATGCCGATGGAATCTTTTAAAATCTCAAGTTGGTTCATCCAACCAGAAGAGTTTGGGTCTCGTTACGCTGTCTTGGATGTTGAGCCTACGTGCGATGAAAGGGATGAAGATGATGCTACTATGCAGACTGACATCTCGGAACAAACTATTAAGAGCCTCTCCAGCTGGCGTCCATGAGAATATCCAGTGTGTTGTGGAAGACCAGATGCGCTCTTAGCTGCCTTTCAAGATGGCAAATCTTTCTCAACTTTCATTGGTTTGGCGGGGCTCTTCATCTATCAATCGAAGGTGAGAGTTGGGTTGGCTTCATTGCTTGGTTTTTGAAGACGGGAGAGATCTCAGATCAGGTTCAACCTAAAGTGAGTCATCATAGGGTTCCGCTCCTTGCTTTGAGGAAGGGACAGACAGTCGTGACTTTCTCGCCTCTTTATGTTGTTTGCCTGAGCCCGGGCTTCAAAGTCAGAGCCTTCCCTGCTTCACCCATTCATTGCCATCAACCGGCTGTTCGAGCTCATCAATCAAGACGGCGGGGAACTTAGATGATTCATCTTAGTATGCCGGGTATGTCTTTGCCCAAGGTTCCGCTTGTTACCTCGTTAACTCGCTCGGGAAAGCGGTTTTTCTACTACTTGGAAGAGAAGCTGGGTAGCTCCGTAATCTGTCAAGGAGGTGGCTTTCGCCTATAAGGACAGTTGGAGTTGACGGTCCTAGTTCTGTTACAGTAAGAGCTGTTGCTGGAATAACTGGTGTTGATGGAATAGAAGCTCTTCCTGCTCTCGTATCCGATGAAGAATAGGCCCAAGGGACATCCATGGACAACCGCCACCCACGTGGTTTAGCTAATTCAATAGCCTTCGGAGAAAAGCGACAAGTACCACTGGACAAGCAAATCACTTTTGGAATCACCTTTCATTTAAGGATCCTCTTCATTAAGGTGAAATGCCGGAATGATGAGAGGATATCCCGAGCGAGTCAGCAAAACTAAAAAGAGACGGAAATATCAGTACTATTCTGGCCAGCGTATGCTTGTTGAATTGAAGGCATACCGCACCTTCAAATAGAAAGATATTGGTTTAATCCCGCCAGAAGACGTTCCACAAAAGCATTATTTCATCTTGTTTCTTGAGCAATTGAGGAAGCGAAGCGGGCTGCTTGCCTCGAGCCCATAAGAGAAGTACTGCTCTGGACTAGGATGGTGCTGTTCTGCTTAAAACTAGGCTAGGAAATGGGCCTAAGTCCATTCGCTGATGAACCCTTAACCTCGGGCGGTATGCTTGGTGACGCGTGCCGTCTACTCTGCTTGAGTGCATACACTAGGGTAGGGCTATCAAAGTGAGCAGTTTCCCCTGTTCACTATGGCTGAAGTCAGTTTTCAAGACAAAGTATAGTTTTTACTTTTAGTTCCTTTTTTACGAACATATAAGAAGCATTCCACAGTCGTAGGTTCTTCTCTTTCTCTGGCATAAACAATAAAAAGCTATTTATAATCCGATCTTTCAACCGCACTTCATGGCAAAGGGGTCTTCTTTCAAAGAATCTCCGTCCCTAGTCCATCCATACCCACGTCTGGGGAACTTCATGTTCACATCTTTGTCTCCCTCTTTCAAGTGAGTTCAGTTAGCCCTTAGGGTCATAAGAGAGCTCATCTTTACTTCCTTTCCTATATAAATAAAGCAATTCTCTTATAGCCTTCGTTCCCCGAGGGAAAGAATAAATTCTTAAAAAATATAAATAAATAGATATGAGCTGATCCTCTCCCCCCTGAAAAGGCAGAAGTTCGTATAATGATCAGTAACATGAGTAGGCAATACCATGACTATTTCTATTTCCAAGCGATGACCACTTATGACTCTTTGATTGAACCCACCCGTATTGAAATCTACAATGGGACTCATGGATCACAAGTCAAAAGGGCACCCTGGGAGGAAGAAGCAAGAACAGTGAAGTCAATGTCTTGTCAGACGGAAAAGCCTAAGACACCCATAACTTTCACTCCGTTAGACATAACTCTCAGCCGCACCTTGGAAAGGCTTCAAAAGCATGGTGTACTCACGCCTCTTCCCCCATCTCCGTCACCGGATCCTCTTCCTCCTAGGTACAAAGCCCATGCCTACTGCAAGTACCTTTAGACAAATGGCCAAAATACTGACCGATGTTTAAGGCTGAAACATGACATCCAAGACCTTCTTAATTCAGGGAAAATGGAGCCACCAAGGGCAAAGCGTTCCAATGTTACTACCAATCCCCTACCCACTCATGCTTTACCTCCTCCTGCCAATAGAAACATGATCGAGCCTTGCCTATGTTGTTGGAGTCGTGAGTCAATTCATGCAGAAACCAAGAACGATACATCTAGATGTTGCATACAGAATCCTCAGATATCTTAAGGGTTCACCTGGAAAAGGTCTTCTTTTCCCATCTTCCAGTTCCCTTCAGATGACAGGAGACTCCGATGCAGATTGGGCAGGAGATGCGCTGGACAGGGAATCCATCACTGGAAATAAAGATTTCATTGTCATTGGAGACAGCTCTATATCGTGGAAGAGCAAGAAGTAACAGCTTGAAAGTGATTGATCAAGGAAGGGCGAAATCCAGTTCTTTCGCTAAGTATAGGGCGATGCCCACTACAGCTGGGAATCCCCGCATCAAACTCCTGCCGAAGATTTATGAAACACAAGACGATCTGGTACATCGAAACTTTTCGTAATAGGCCGAAGAATGGTGCATTAGATCCGGTAGCTCGCAGAGGGAATTAGATCCAGTAAAGGCCAGCCCTTAGGCTTAGGTACAACCTTACCGGTGCTTTCTTCGTGAGTTTTTCTTTCTATTTTTTTTATAGATATGCCCTTACTCGCCTAGAAGGAACGGGATTAAGGGAGTATAGGTAGAGTCCCGATAGACTGGGAAGGTAGTTTTTCCACTCCTCTTTCTCGATGCTTTTCATAGCCCAGTTTCGTAAACAAGGGAATGACCCATGGCATCCGTTGACTTAAACGAGTTGGGGAGCGAAGCAACTTCCGGTAGCTACCGAGCGTAGAGTTAGCTTTTGGCAGCTCATGAACCGACCGAAGGAGGGGTTGACTCTGCTGCCGGGCTTTGAGGAAAGGGAGCAGCTTTGGAATCCGCGTAAGTAGAAGTGGGTCACCCCACCCATATAAGTAAGATGGGCAAGTACGCGAGATGTAACCAATATCTTTATCTTTTTGTTCAATGAAAAAGCATTCGTTCATAGTAGCTAAGAGGAATCCGAACTTATTATTATTCAATTTATAGCAATCTCTGATTGGAAATAGCCTTGATCTCGAACATCACCTAAGCTATTTGAGCTCCTGTCTGAACTCCCCGGTAAGCCTTCCTTCTTATCTTGCCTTCGGATGAGTGAAGTGACCCATGGGCATGGGGCACGTTAAGATTTACTGTCTTTCTTTTTTTTTTTTCACGATATTCCTGTACCTCTCTGTCTTAAATGAAGAGACACCCATGCCAGCTTCTTTCCGAGATGAAGACCAGCCCTTACTCTCTACTTCAGGGGCAAATCCCTGGTGTGACGACAGAAAAAGAGCTGAGAATTTCCCGGCAAATGCAAGCGTCTCATAGTTCACATTTGATCGATTCAAACCAGCTGCTTAAAGAGCTGCTTGCTACCACTTTGTAATTGTATTAGAAGACAATAGCCCAAGACAGCTGTGGCATGCCCTGTTTACAGCTGCTTATCCTCTTCTGTCTTTCCGTCATCTCAACCTCGCATCTAAGCATCACGTTCCTAGGGACAGAGACCTTCAAGCTCTAAGGCTATCATAGTACTGCCAGCATGGTTACATCTAACTGCCTACTGGGCAAGCTTCCACTTCTTTTTTTGATTTGGCACCAGCCGAGTAGGAGCATGGGCACTGGTAAAAGATTCAATCGATCCTGTTCTGGTAACAAAGCAGTAGGCAAGCCTTAGTGGGGACCATCCATACCTCTAAGCCCGATACTTTTTCCCCTCGGATCGAACCACGGGATGCTTTGTGAACAGCCCCCTCTGAAACGGATTAAAATGAATGAGTGTCTCGATTACGTTTCAAACAACCGAGATTCCCTTTTAAATTCGGGTCAAAGCCTCGTCTACGAGTTCACTGTCAGGGTCAACGATTGGGAGAGGGAGCAAGGGCACTTCCCAAACCCCGTGGACGACGTACCATAAGACTTTCTGTTTATTACTGTTACGGGTAGCACTCAGAAAACCAGGGTGCCGCCCTAATTAAACAATGTGAGGTACCGACGCCGGACGGGCATACCTCTAATCGTTGGTTGGATCCGGTAAACAGGGTAGCCCCAGGTACGCTTGGGACTGGATTGAATCCTTTGTTAGAGAGAGAGGCGAGTACTACACGAGCTCGTTACGGAACGAGCCTTGTCTACGAAGAGCAGAGCAACCTCATCTTGCTTGCTTCTGGCAAAGCTTCTAGCAATAGATAAGAAGCATTCTGGTATGGCAGGAAGACTGCTTTTTAGGTCGACGGAGCGATAGCGAAGCCAAGCCGTATAAAGGCGAGCAGCCCTTATAGCAATAGCAAACGGCCTACTTATAGCCTCACTCTATAACGAGCAAGTAAGTAAACTAGCTGAGCTAGCCGCATTCCTCTCGTTCTGTTCAAGAAAGTAGCCCGTTAGCAGTTCACCGGGCAAGGTGGAGTGATTCCAATTTCCAAGCATGACGGAATCAAGGAAGATTCTCTGCATCTGAGATAAGTTTGTCTTGCTTCTTTCTCTCTGGCTGTGGCATTCCTAAGGACCCAGGGAACGGTAAATATTACAAATCCCGCTAGCACTTGCTTTCATCTTCGATACCTAGATGTTAACATTAACAATTGGGAGGCCTAACGAGGGAAAATTTCGTTATGATAAACTAGTAAGTTGGTCCCTTCTTCGCATGCCTTGCGCGCTAGAATGGATCTTACGTCTAAGAGGTTACCGACAAAACTGCCAAGAGGTTAGGAACATTCTTCTTATAGTCAATTTATAGACATCTTAATGCATAGAAGGGTTGGATGCGCCTTATCCGGTCTTGTCTCTTTCCTGCCCACTTTTTTCAGGTCTGTTGGGGAATCATCAAACATGATGTATGCAAAGGCAAAGCTGTATCGAACTTCTTTCGAAGTGGAAAGCTGTTAAAACAAACAGGTAAACTCCACTTTCCTTGAGCGGATCCCTAAGGTGGATAACTCGGAGGTCTTTGAGGAGTTCAGACCTATTTCATTGTGCAACGTGCTCGTAAAGAAAATCTCAAAAAGATTGGCGAATCGGCTTAGGAAAGTGCTTGATGAGTTGGTGGGTCCCCTTCAGTCGGCTTTCTTTAAAGGCAGGAACGTAAGTGAAAACATTCTTCTGGCTCACGAGCTGGTCCGTAACTTTCATAGATACAAAGGAACTCCTAAGTTTTGCGCCAAGTTAGATATTCGCAAGGCGTACGACTCCGTTCCTTGGGATGCTGTCCTCCCTTTCAAGAAATTTAGGTAAGATGGATTAGAGAATGTATCTCCATCTAGCTTCTTCAGGGGGGCTTCGGTTTGAGACAGGTCTAGCCTATCTTTTCACCCTAGTCATGGAAATATTCAGCCAGCTTTTTAACAGGGAAGTAAACAACAACCGGATCACCCATTCAAGAAGATTTAATAAACTCTATGTTTCTCATATAATATATGCTGATGATGTGCTCATTTTCGCAGATAGCTCCGTGCGTAATGCGTTGGCCATCAACCAGAATTAGTTTCACAGCTGGGCAGGTCTTGGGATTAAGAAAGCCAAAAGCCAAATGTTCCCTATCATTCTCGGCCACCAGTTCCAGTTATAGGGTCAAACGAAAAATCATTCGTACTCTTGGCTTCCGGAGAAGATCTGGAAATCCATTTCATTGAGCTTGAGCATTCATTCTTTTGGTCAGGCCCCGAACCCACCTAGTTGATCCATACGATCAGCTGGTCCAATGTAGACCGAAGGATGAAGGTGGATTGGGGTTAAGAACTATTGGGGGCTGGAATAGGACTGCCATGTTAAATTAAAGCTTTTCTGGAGAGTAGTTAATGATAATGGGTCGACTCAATGGGTTAATTTTAGCTATCTCAGGAGACATTCTATTTGGGTGGCTAATATTCCATCCGACTGCTCTGAGTCTTGGAGGAGTGTCGGTAAGGGAAGATAATGCTCGAAAGTGTCAGATTTGGTTTGGCGAAAGCACGAAGCTGTGGCATTGTCCGTGGTTTAGAAATGGACAGGTACGAGGTCATTGTTCTAATGGAAACAGGTCTCCCGGACCATGCTCTAGTAAGCGATTTAATAAAAAATGGGCATTCGGAACCTTTGGGTTGGGTAGAGTCTGACTCATTCAAGATGATTAACTCCCAATGCAAGCCCCATTGGGAAGCGCGAAATATGCTGCTGAGCTTCACAGAAAATGCAAGAGCCTTCCTTACAGTCTTTTAGAGTCACCCATTGTTGGAGGGAGAGCAATAGAGCCGCCGGCTTTATTGCGGGATGTCGAGTTATGTCTTAATGTACCCAAGAAACCTCCCTTAATAACATTATTAGAGAGGATATGCAAGGACTGATTTATGTACGTGTATGATATATTATGTATCATTTTTTAATGAACCGGTAGGGGGTACATGCCAACCTCCCGCTTTCCTAGCGAAAAAAAGGAAAAGAGAACCTTTCTTTATTGAATCAATGAAGGTAGTTTACTTGCTTACTTGTTAGAGTCAGGCCTTTGTCTCCTTTTATCGTTAGAAACCGTTTTTTCTATCTATGTCATCCTATATAAGGGAAGAAGCCCAAGCAAAGGGACTCTCGAGAAGAGAAAGCAAACTGCTAGTTTCGGCTATCTTTCCTGTTCAAATAAAGCAAGTGGACAAACTCTAACGTAGCTTGCTTTCCGGGTGTCGGTATAGCCAAACCAACCCTGCTCGTAGAAAGATAACAGTTCTTTGCGGTAAGCGTTATTAGCTTCCGCTTCCTCTCCTCTTCTTGGCCTTTAGTCCACTTGCCGTCAACTCGTAGAAATATAGCAGTTCCTGCTGTAAGTTCAGCAAGGAAAGTAGGTCATGGAAAGTTTGGATTAATCCAGAAAGTCTTTCCCCTTATTCCGAGTCAAGCTCAGTCCAGAGGTAACCCCAAAAGTTTCAAGCCACCAAAGACTCCAGTGGGTCAATGCTTTGAGCACAGACCAAGAAATGCTCTTTCCGAAATAAGTTCCTCGAGTCAAATGACACGGAGTCAGAAGCGAAGATGGCAAATGAGGAAATGGCTCGTAGAATGAAGGTTCAGTACTCTGAGTCAACAGGGTTGATTGGAAAGTCGCAAAAGACCGACGCTAAGAGGGGAAAAGGAGCCAGAGAAAGAAGAGACCCAGGATGTAGATATGAAAGACTCCGGTACTTTTAAGTCAGAAGGAAAACCGCGCTTTGACAAGAAGGAAGATGATGGGGATGATGATCTATCAAAGAAGGCGGTCCTCCAGTTTTGGAGTCTTCCTCCAAACCAAAGGAGAATAAACCCGAGTAACTGGATGAGGATGTGGAATAAAATGACTCTCCTCCAGTTGCGGAGATTGATTATGGTCTGGAGCCAACAGACAGATCAGAGGTGAGCAGGGACCCAGCTAATAAGGGCAAGGCCGTGATTACTGACACAACCCTGATGCCTGATGATGATCCAAGGCCAAGGCTCTCGTGCTAAAGGACAGTCAGTAATGGAAGAAAGCGGAGAAAGTTCTAAAGGTAAGACTCCGTCTCTGGAAGAGACCAGAGCCAGTAGAGTTACTTTTGAGAAGCCACCAGAAGAACAAGCATCTGAGGCCTCAGAGCTCACATCGATGGAAAGCCGGTGTCGTCAGTCTTGGTGGACAATGGAGCCGCAGTGAATATACTGCCACTCAGAATAGTAAGGAGGCTGTCCAAGCCATAAGATTTTCAAATAAAAAAGAGTGTAATGAAGTGAAGTCGACTTTGACTTTTGGGGCCTTGGAATACAAGTTTCGAGAGCTTAGATCCTGAGAAAGATATCGAAGCAGCGGACCTTAGAAGAAGACAGGAAAGGATGAGATGGCATCGAATGCACTCTTGTAAGGGATTGTGCCAGAAAAGGTATCCGTAGGACTAGCATTCGTAGTAGGAGAGGGAGTCCATCTTTCATTTCTAAGCATGGCATCAGTATCGGAGGAGGTTATGCCGTAGCTGTAGCAGTAGCTGTCACTGGTCTTTGAATGAAAGCAGGAAGATCCATAGTCAAATCGAATCGGATTGATGCTAAGGAATCCGCGTCCCTATCCCTTGAACTGTTGATGGGAATAGTGCCCAATACTTCATGCCAAAGGGAAAGGAGGAAGCAAATGACATACTTAACATAGTAGCATGGGACTCGACGGAAGGATCAAAGCTACCACGAGCAAAGAAGGATTTCTATTTGAGATTTCTTTTACAAAGAATCCTATTCCTCAATAGGAACGGAACTGAAAACAGGTCTAGTACGCCAGCCGATCTTCTGCGGATTTCCCGATAACGCTGGATGAGGTCTTAGGGAGTTTAGTTCCTGCGATGACCAGTAGCCCTTCTCTTCTATTTATCGATTCAAGGTCCCGCCAAAGCTTAGGCAAAAGCCCAATAAAACAGAAAAGAAAAAGCAATGACTATACTTTGAGCCCAGCGAAAGTTGAAGTTTCAGGCAAACAGCTTAGGAAACAGTCAGAAATGGAATGTCCGCCTAGAAGTTCAAGATAAATTCATTCTTTGAAGGTCAGAATCTGATTGATTTTGCCCTCCCTCAAGTGGTATACCCTACCGATATGTGATATTTAGAGATTGTCTCGAGGAAGAAAGGAACTGAGAGAACAGAAGAACTTGATCTTAAACAACCATATGCTATTTGAATATCTGCTTTTGACTTTGAGGGCTGGTTTCAGGAAATGAGAGCATTGACATGAACATGAAATCTGGCATATTCTCTTACTTCTCTTACGAAATTGAGTTCTTAGGTCTCAAAGCCTGATTGATGCGTTGTTACATCCACTGACTAAAAGAACTACCCTTTTGTAAAGAAATTCCAGGTAAAGTCCATTTTTGTTCAAATCTCTAGTGGGCTGCTTCCTCTAAAACTACATCATAAGAAGAAGGCAAAACAAAAGGGGAAGGCGAACCCGAAATCCGACCTGGCTGACTTGATTGTTTGTTGAGCTTGCCTTGCCTATTTCCTTGCAAGCAAGTGATTTCATACCTTGTGTTCTACGCTTTAACTGGAACCAGTGCTTTTAGAGTGACTTTCCGCTAGGAGAAGGAAGTAGGAAAGTCTTGGTTTCTGGCTAAGACATACGATCGGTCGAAAATGACTTCTAAGAAAGGTTTTTTCCGGCTTTCTTTGTTTAAAGCAGGCATCCACTTGTCTGATGCAGTATTATGCTGTACCAAGGCTTGCCGCAGAAGTTGTCTGTTCCCGTTTTCCTTACCTGGAAGGGTCTGCCTAGGATCATTCCTCCTTTTCATCGAAAATGGATAAGCACGAGGGATGAGAGGGCAGATATGCTAGTGAAGTTTGACTTATCGGTATTCTCTTTAGCTAAGGTTATTTGCCATAGGTAACTGGGTTCACCAAAGGCTGTTACGCCCCCTTCATAAGTGGTGTATGACGGTTCTGTCGACACTCCCTATGGATGGGACTTTCAACCAAACCGCTCCGGTGGTACGGTTGGCAGGCTCATCTATAACGTATTCTGTAGATCTTAAGGAAAGCAGACGGGGAAACAATCAATAAGCTTCCTGCCTGGTATCTGATTGGATGCACTGGCCAGACTATGAGATAGTCTGGTACTCACTGCCAGTAGACTGAATCAGGTATACAGTCAGCTCTCTTACAGCCGGTTACTGCGATTGATTGGTAAAGAGGGGAAGGGGCATCCGCAAAGGTTTATAAAGGTCTCTTCCATCTGGAGGAGATGTGGCAGTGAAAAGATTCGAGAGGGTTAATGGTATAGACTGTTTGCGCAATCCTTTCACCACTGAGTTTGCAACAATGGTGGGTTGCTTAAGGCACAATAACTTGGTTCAGCTTCCAGGATGGTGCTGTGAGGGGAGTTTTATGACGGTTTATGAGTTCCTACCCAACCAATGGGAGCCTGAACAAAATTCTGCATAAGAACTTCCATTCTGCAGTTGTCCTGTCATGGAAGCAGAGAGTTAATAGAATTCTGGGGGTTGCTTCTGCTCTTACGTATGTATCTTCACGAAGAATGCGAGAGACAAATCATTCACAGAGATGTTAAAACCTGCAATATAATGCTTGATGCGGATTTCAATCGGGATTTTTGTGCTTTTCGTTTTCAAAAGGTGTTCCAACTGTGAAGACGGATGTGTAAAGCTTTTGGGTAGTGGTGTTAGAAGTTGGAACTGGGAGAAAGCCTGTTGAAGATGACGGAACTGTGGTTGTTGATTATGTGTGGAACTTGTGGGAAAAGAGGAAACTAATTGATGCTGCTGATCCAAGGTTGATGCACTAGAGATGGAGAGGATGCTCATGGTGGGGCTTCTTTGTGTGCACCCAGACTCTGAGAAGAGGCCAAGAGTGAGAGATGCAGCTAGGATTCTTAATTGTTTCATTTGTATATGTGCAGTCCTTCTGTGTGTAGAACATTGGCTCATGCGTCCAATGGGTGGCACCTGACTGTTCCCAGTTCAGTTGGAACAGAAGTCACCAGCTTTCATTGGCGGGAAGCTGACTGATGTCTTCCTAGTTGACGACAATGCTAAACCTGTCACGACCGTAGTGGGTCAAATAGAATGATTCCTATATTACCTTCTATTGCATAAAGAAGGCAGCTCGGTCTATGAGTCCAAGATATCCGTACCTGTCAAGTGGAAGAGTAAGAGTGGCAGAGTCTTGGAGAGCTCAGAGTCTAATCTGGTAAAAATTCCCCTGCATATATATAATAAGGCGGAGAACGGGGAATAATGCGGAAAATCGTCGTCTGATATCGGGGATCAATTTGATTAGGGAATTAATAGGGGGGGACATTGTTGTTTCGGTCCGCTATGACAATCCGTTCGAAAAAATGCTGCTTACTCTTTCTAAAAAAAAGTGATAAGACAGGTATGCTGGATTCAAGCGGAATCCATGCACGTCTTAACACGACCTTTGAATGTAATTCAGTTTTGATAGCTTCGGGGGGAGACTCCTTCGAATTTATCTGTGGACTTTTTTGTGTTCATTCGTGCAAAAGCACGATCTTAGCAGGAAAGATAAAACTTGTATTTAGTGAGTTCCATTGTGAAATTCAATTTTTTAAGGGCTGGGGCCCCGTTTGTCTCTTTTTTTCTTCACGCGATTTTCTGGCTTTCGGTTGTTATTCACACGAGCAGATCATCCTAATGGCGCAGAACACTTCCAGGCATAAAAGACTTCTCTCCGAAAGTCAGATTAATAAGAAGAATTTCGGTTTAAAAAAATAAAAAATAGCAGCTATAATGCCAAACCCACCAGGTTTTGGCACGTGATTAAGCGAAGCACTGTCACTGCTATTATTTATAATTTTATAACATATATCTTCTTAAAAATCATTTTTCCTCATATAGAGACCGTGGGGATCCCCACCTTAACCGCCATCTGCGAATTCATCTGTCGTATCTTAAAAGGGACCGGGTCTCGGAAAGAGGAGGAGCCCCTCCCACCGGAACCGGAACCACATTCTAAGATGCCGGTTGTATTCTCATTTGTCGCCTTCGCGGTTCTTACTTTCATTCTGTCACACTGGCCGTAGTCGTAATCGTGTTGTTATTGGGAACAAGTTTTGGATTCTTTCGCTTTAATATAAATAAGGTATTTTTGAGTAAAGTGGTTGCGATCGGTCGAGTGGGTGGAAGGATATAGTCTTCACCGCTTTCTTTCCTTACTTTACTCTCATAATGGAGGGCCCACGTTAAAGAGATTGGGCTCACAGAAGACTTCAGGGCTGGAGTGAAGAGCCACGCACCTGCCAGGAACTGTATAAAAAGGACCGAGAACTACATATGGTCTGAGACTCACTTCCTTGAAAAGAGGGAGACAGAGTAATGTAGGCAGCGACCGTTCCAGAAATGTAGCGGTTGACCGACCTTTTAGGGTAAAAGAATGAAGAGTAGCTAAATGAAAGAAGTGAAGCAATGCGCAGCGAAGGGACCACCTATCAGTGGCCGACTTAAGGTCAAAGCTGAAACAGTCGAAACTAGGAACTAGACGAAACAGCGGTTTTGTTTGGTTAAACGTACCATCCATTGGCAGGCGGCGTAAAACCTCCGCAAACCCTTGGTGGACAGGCGCAATCGCTGATTCATGTAGTTGGAAATAGCAAATATCCGGCGCTTGCCAGCGCCCTCAAGGGAGCAACCTAAGCGACCAGTTACCGGTGGAATACCTAGTCGCAGGATGGTAAGACAGGACCTATACGCCTCTCAAACCAATCCAGGTCTTCTGGTGTGAAGGTTTTATTCTTCACATCGAAGGCGAACCGTGTTCTAGGTGGCCATAAACAGCCTTGAGACCACTGCTCACCACGGGCATGAACAAAGGTCATCAAGAACTAGAAGGCCCCCAACTCATGCGCGAAGGATGTGAACGAGGAGCATCCCTTACCTCTATCTGTCTTGCTAGAGTAGAGGAATGGATAGAATAGCCTTACTTAATGCCGCTTTCTCTCCTGCGGTATGTCTAGTAGTGGCATGAGTAGTTTACCCCTGGTTAGCTAGTCAATTTATTTTCCGACTTTCCGGGATATTTATGGGCTATCTATCTTGCCTTGCTTGCCAGTCTTTCCTTCTGTCTTGTATGTCCGGTATGGTAGGGACACCTGTATAAGGAATAGAGTAGCTGCTTTCTTCTCTCTTGCCAGTCCTATCAGTCCGGGTAACTAGAGGGCTGTTGTTCTCTTTATCTTTCTTGTAACACTGTTAATGGGGGCTCCCTATTATATGCACGGGATTCGGCAGTTGCCTCTTTGTTCTTTCTCCGGTTGTTAACGACTAGAAGAGGAATATCTCACTAGAAAGCTAGTAGAAGGTGTAGCTCTCCGGTCTTGCTTGTTGCTTGCTGTCATGCTGGCGCAGGGCTTTCGGCCTTACCTACTATTGGATTTGAACCAATGACTCTCGCCGTATGAAAGCGATACTCTAACCGCTGAGTCAAGTAGGTCAAGCTGAGTCAAGTCAGAGAAAATAGACCCCTCTCAGAGAAAGCGTTATCACTATACGAAATATCGGCCTATTCACTCAGCTAGGGAATAAGACTAACCTAATTTCCCTATTCACTGAACCCAAGACTAAGGGCAAAGAGAACTTCCTTTGCTCCCTTCCTTCAACTTATAGGATGGAACCCGGACTCCTAACTAAACCCTCTTCCGATTGATTGTCTCGATTTCACTGCCTTGGTTGGCCACCATGCCTACTTCTCTCCAATGCCTCCTTCTTAAACCCCTTCGTACTGCAATCCAATCAATCGATCGATCAAGAGGCTAATCTCTTTTGTTTGGGCCGGTAGCTAAAAGTCCTCGCCTTCTCTTGAACAAGGGAAGGGCAGCATAGCATTAGCTTCAATTGAACAAGCTCAACCTTGAAAAAGAAAGGTGGTAGGCCGAAGAACCGTTGAACGCTTCAACTTGGCCACTGAAGAAGGCGAAGGCTGGGCAAGAGACTAGGCCAACTTACTGCTTACTGCCATGCCATGGTTTAAGCTGCTCCATAGACGGAACTTTTTGTTAGGTATTAGGGAGGGGAGGACACCACTCAGCACCTAAGGTGGGGTTCAATGCCTAACAAAAACGGCCAAAAGAAAAAAAAAAGAGATGTATGGCTGAGGGGAGGAGAGAAAGAACGCATGCATGGGGAGTCTGTCGGAGGTTCGATAATCTATGATAGGACATCTAAGGCTAAGGAAGAATTAAAGGAAGTCCATTACTGAGAGAAGTGGTGATCTCGTCTTGCTTGCTGGGAGAGAGAAAGCTTCCGGACCACCTTTTCCAGCCAGATAGCGAGCGATCACTCAGCAATGAACACTAACTGAAAGCGGCCGGGAAAGAGTAGCCATCCCTTACGGGAATCGAACCCGTGTCTTCGACATGAAAAGACGATGTCCTAACCACTGGACGAAAGGGACCAAAAAGCCATTCTTCATATACCTCAGCTCCGAGAATAGAAGTGGTTCGTTTTGTTTCTATACGCAATTCAAGATTTCGTTTGTGTTCTGGCGATTTCTGATGTGAATTCGGCGGGTCGTCCCCCCTTCCTACGGGTTCCCCCACCAGAGCCCGCTTACGGCACGCATGACGCATGGTTACAACCTTTGCCTTAGCGTACAGCGAGTTATATAGAAAGCATGAACCACCTCGAACTCACTCGATCGATGGCTCATGGTTCTACGTAATTAGTAGGATCGAGTTTATACTCCAATCTAAGGTTTTTAGGGTTGTGAACTCAAGAGTACCGGTACGAGTTCTTTGAGTAAGGAAGTTTGAGCTTTTACTTATGTCAATGAGTGAGAACAGTAGTAGTAGATTGAGTTAAAGAGTTTGATCTTCCCCCCAAAAGGGATATAGAGGGGTAAGGGTCCTTTCTTTTGTTGTTGCACTGAACTAAGTAAGTGTCCTCTTCTCAGAGAGGAGGAGTTGCCTAAACCTAAAGGATTAGTTCCTCGAGTCTAGTTAACTCGACAGCTTAACACGAATAACGCGCGAGCTTTCCTCGACTATAGCGCGAGTAGAGTCTAGCTCGACAAGAGGAACTGCTTAACTTGACAATAGCTCGACTAGGTCGCTTCGCTTCCAAAAAGAAAAATACCTCCTTTCTTGTATTAAGAGTTTCTTTTTTTTTTTTTACTTGTATTTGATTGAGTACAGGTAGTAGTAGTGGAGTTTAAGAGGTCGCTATCTCCCCAGTGAAGGCTCGCTTCGTAGACTTCACGAGCAAAGAATAGATATGACTTACAATCAGGTGCCCATAAGTTTGCTGTCCTGTCTCTGCCTGTAGGTAGTAGGTCCCTGCTCTTTCCGATAAGCGGATAAGTTGAGGGGCTTGCTTCCCAAAAGAAACTTCCCTTGCCTCCTCCTGGCCTTGACACTCTAGTTGTTGTAGCTCTTGTTTACTCCTTGTTTTCCTTCTTTCTCTTGTTAGGAGTTTAGAGTATGTCTAGAACGAGTGGAACGAAGTGCTTCCCTTAACGAAGCCCGAGTCCACGATCTAAAGAGGAGCCGAAGGGAGATGGCTAATAGATTGACTTGCTTTTTACCTTTCGTATTCGGCGGAAGTCAATGGGAAGACCAGGAGCAGCAACAGGCACAAGCAACACCAGAAACAGAAATCGGAATAGTCATATATATAAGT
>PYAF01002979.1:75290-86789 GCA_007407185.1 Glycine tomentella | reverse complement strand
CCTGTATAAGTTATGTATTTGCCTATTATGTGCATGTTTTATCTGGATCAGTATTTGTTGTTTTGCTATATGATGTGTTTTAAATTTCATACATAATGTAATCAAGAAAAACGATCATGTCGCTTCCGCACACCGCTTTTATAACGCTTTTAGCGTAGGTTTGGTATCATTAATGTTAGCACGTCCGGGGTGTTACAAGATGATTCACTATGTGTGTAAATCTGGTTTGGAGTTGAGAGATGCTTTCATTTTGATTCATCTTGAACATCTCATATTCATGTATCAATGAGTGCTTTCTTGATCTCCTCACTTCTTCAATTCCTTCATGGGTGATCTCTAGCATTTCCCACATCTCATTGGCACTTGTACATCTAACGGTTCTGAAGAATTCATCAGAAGAAAGAGCAGAAGTTATCATGTTCTTAGCTTTAAAATCATACTGAACAATCCTCTTTTCATCATCATTCATCTCATCCCACTCCTTGGGAATCATGTTATTATCAACCACCTTGATTGGCACCCTCGGACCCTTTTCTATTGCATTCCATGCTCCTGGATCATTGGATTGAATAAAGATCTTCATCCTATTTTTCCGAAAATTGAAATTCTCCCCCTCAAACAAAGGAGGTCTGTTTAAGGATGCACCTTCCTTGAAGGTTATTTGTGAAGTATTCATTTTTGAAAGAAAGTGATCTTGAGTAACTTTCAAGACCTAGCTCTTGATGCCAATTGTAAAATATCGGAACACTTCACACTTAACCAAGTGGGGGGGTGAAAATGTTAGACTTGGTAATTTAAAAAATTTCTTGAACAAAATCAGAGTTTTTCCCTTTGGATCTTTATCACTTTTGAAACCAAGAACCTTTATTCAATCTAATGATCAATCCAAGGTATGCAATAACTCAAGAACTTTGTTGATAACAAAAACTCACAATCAAGAATAACAGAATATAACCAATATAAAGAAAATAGACAACACACAAAGATTTAAACTGGTTCACTTCAAACACTATGAAGCTATATCCAGTTTTCTTCCACTCAACACTTGAATGGAGTTCCACTATTGCAAATTTTAGTTCTTACAAGTTAATACAAAGTCTCTCTTTATCAACCCTAGATAAAGTTCAAAAATCTAAAACACTATTAGATTCTTAAAGACAACCCACTGAGAACACTACTCAGCAAATCCCCTAGAGAAACTCTATCTCTAGATTACAAGCAAGAAACCCATTTACAATAGACAAACAAACATAGAATTCAAAACAGAATTACAACTTCAAAGATTAAGGAAAGAAGTCACCTGATGATCCAATGAATGATATGCATATGAATTATTTCACCAGGTTGAAGAATGAATACAAACTCAGAACATCACTTCCCTCAAGCTTTGAAAAAGAACTTCTTGCTTTCGGAAACACTTAACAATCCATGAATGTTTTTGTGAAAGCAAGAACTCTATGAACCCAGAAAATTACTAAAAGAATGTTTAGAAAGCTTTAGAATGCTCAGAATACGAATTGATCAAGTTAGTAAAACAGCTGAGCATGGGTTCTATTTATAACAACTTTCTAACCTCGGTAATTGATTAAACACACTCCTGTAATCGATTATTTGGCTTAAGTAATCGATTACATACGCTCCTGTAATCGATTAAACCGTTCAAAATAATTATGGGTTTATGCAACGAACAAAATAATCGATTATTCCGACTTGTAATCGATTAAACCAGACAGCTGCTCAAAAATAAAAACACTGTGTAATCGATTACAATCCTTGACAATCGATTAAACCAGGAACCTGTATAAAAATGTTCGAACTATGTAATCGATTACTTCAATTGGTAATCGATTAAACCAAGAAACAACATAAAATGTTTTGAACTATGTAATTGATTACCTCAATTAGTAATCGATTAAACCAGGAAGATATAATTTTCTATTTGGCCTATGTAATCGATTACAGCTGGTTGGTAATCGATTAAACAATTCACCAAGGCTGTTTATAAGTAATCTAAGGTAAAATAATTGATTATTCTGATATGTAATCCATTACTTTGTTCTTAAACAGATTTCCAGAAAGCACCAAGAACATAATAATCAATTCTTTTCTTGATATAATCGATTAACTGAGTATGAAATGCTATTTTTCCAAAAACACTTGATTTATTTCAAAACTTAACCAATCTATTAATGCCTTATGAATACTCTTTCTTAAACTAATGAATTATATGAATGCAATGTATATGGATCACCAGAAACCCTTCTTCCTTTTACATTTAATCACAAATTGTTCTTCAATTCTTCAAGGCATGTTGAAAGTTCAAAACCTTCCTTCTTGAATCAATCTATGCTTTGTGCTTCAAGCAGCTCCCCCTCAATTCAACAATATTCATTCATATTCAGGGGATTATCAGGTTGTCTCTCTCCATTAGCTTTGCTTGTAAATTCGTTTTTGTATTTTTGGTTGTTTGTAACATTTACAAAGGGTTCTGAAGCTTTTTCTAGAGTGGATTTCTCTAGAGGGAAGAATAGAGAAGGGTTCTCTAGTTCTTGATCATTAGAATTCTAATAGGGTTTTAGATTTTAGTTCGTTATCTAGGGTTGATAAAGGGTGATTGTTGTAAAGCTATTAAAGAACATATTTTGATTTAGTGGAACTCTAACCAAGGTTTGGTTGGAAGAAGCTGAATGTAACTTTTCTTGTTGAGAGCTAAACCAGTATAGCTCTTTGTATTGATTACTTTCTTTAATATTTTTTTATCATCTTAATCTGTGATTCTTGGTGAATTCTTTATTACTCAACAAGTTAAGTTTTAATAATTGTTTTCTTGGGCTGAGCGGTTTGATTGATTGTAGCATTCTTGGCTTAATTGTGATAAAGATCCTTTAACTCTGATCTTCTAAAGAATTTAAAAAGGTCAAGTTTAAACCAATTCACCCCCCTCTTGGTTATTGTGTGTATTTACATTGTTTTCATTTTATTCCACAAAAACTATGACTCTTAATTTATATTAGTTCAAATTTATGTGGAAGACATTATATTTGGTGTTGCTAATGAACCTTTCTGTGAGGATTTCTCTTAGCTTATGCAGGCTGAATTTGAAATGAGTAGGACTACAGATAAAATAGACCAACAATGGTATCTATATACATCAAACCAAGTATGTCAAGGAACTTATCTAGTAGTTCAACTGGAAGATGCAAAAGAAATGAAGACTCATATGCATCCAACGACAAGTTTTGGACTAGACAAGGAATCCGACAAAGTGGAAAACTCTCAATATAGAGAAATGATTGGAGCCTTGCTATATCTAACTGCGTCCAAACTCGACATACCGTTCAATGTTGGACTATGTGCCAAATTCCAACAAGACCCAAGGGAAGTTCACTTAACTGCTATCAAAAGAATTTTCAGATATTTAATTGGAATTCTTAAATCTTGGTCTTTATTTTAAGCATAGCAAGGAAATCAAGTTGATTAGTTACTATGATGTTGACTATGCTGGTGACAAAATTGAAAGAAGAAGCACTAGTGGAAGCTACCATCTCATTGGTGGAAACCTAGTCACTTGGATCAACAAGGAGCAAAGATTAGTAGCACTATCCACTGCAGTATATATGAATAACAAATCCCTAGGACTATAGATAAAATAGACCAACAATGGAATCTATATCCATCAACCAAGTATGTCAAGGAACTTATCAAGTAGTTAAAGCGGGAAGATGCAAAAAAAAATACAGACACATATGCATCCAACAACATGTCTCAAAATGGACGAGGAATCCAACAAAGTGGAAAACTCTCAATACAGAGAAATGATTGAATCCTTGTTTTTATCTAACTGCATCCCAACATAACATATTGTTGGACTGCGTGCCAAATTCCAACAAGACCCACGGGAAGTTAACTTAACTGCTGTCAAAAGAATTTTCAGATATTTAATTGGAACTCCTAATCTTGGTCTTTACTTTAAGCGTAACAAGGAATTCAATTTATTAGTTATTGTGATGCTGACTATGTTAGTGAAAAAATTGAAAGAAGAAACACTAGTGGAAGCTACCATCTCATTGCTGGAAACCTAGTCACTTGGATCAACAAGAAGCAAGGATTAGTAGCACTATCCACGGTAGTATATATGAAGAAAACATCCCTATCTACTATGATAATAAAACTGCAGTAAGTATCTCTAAAAACCTACTTTGCATTGACGAGTCAAGCATATAGAAATTAAACATCATTCCTAAGAGATCTTGTTCAGAAGGGAATAGTGGAACTACAATTTGTACCAATTGATGGTCAGCTTGCTGACATTTTTACAAAACCTCTTACTGGAGAAAGGCTGATTCTATTAAAGGATCAACTTGGAATGACCTTAGTAAAGGAATGATTAATTTATAAGTACCTGAAAAATTACACTTTGCATCTGGAGGAGACATCATCCAATGATCATGTCGACTACGAGTGGACGAGGGATATATTAAAAACTCTACATCATATCAAATATATTGCATTTTAACTGCTGAGCTATCCTTGAGTAAGAGGGCTATTAATTACCTTTTAAAACCTCAGAGAAAATCACTCACATTCCTTTATAAACTCCAAGAAATCAGGGCAACGGTCTACCTGCACCATCTTTGTAAGAATTCTCAAGAACTCTCAAGAAAACCTCACTCAAATCTTAATCTTTTTCTCTGCTCACCATGTCTAACTCTTGCAAAAACACTACTATTACCTCGACCATCATCACCGTAAACACCACTACCACCTAACCTGATGGTGAACTCACTGTTCACATTGAACATCTTCAGTCACTGCGTCTTTGACATCAGGAAGGCAACTATGGATAAACTAGAAACCCTCATCCAATGCCTTCATAAATTGCAACAAGTTGACAGAGCCAAGTGTTAAGCAACTAGGAAAACGAGGTTGGAAAGGGAAGCAAAGTAGAAGGTTAATGCAAAAGTAAGACGTAAAGCTACTGTCAAGTGAAAGGCTGAAGTAGAAGCTAAAAAGACAAGGCCCAACAATGTGATTTCTAAACCAATCACTACAATTGTTGAAGCACCAAAAGTGGCCGAGTCCAACCCAGTCACAACTACTAAGAATCAAACAACTAAGGCTAATAAGGCTCCAACTGAACAACCTCAAATGAAGCCACATCCAAAGGAACGACTATTGCCACTATTCACATCACCAACTTTGGACCCACTCCAATCGACTTTGCTTTTCCAGAATTTGTAACCAAGAGTGAAGTCAAGGAGATGATTGAAATGGCTATGGATAGTTTTGCTAAAAAGCAAAGGGCCAAAAAATGAAGAGTTCTGACGCACCATGCAACAAGCTATAGCTACTTAGTTTAGATGCATCTTTTCAGTGTTGTTGTCGTCCCAATGCCATTCCACGTGTCTAACCTCACCCACCATTAAGTTTTCTAGCCACCCTTCGGACCCCTACCCAAACAATAGCACTTAGCCTTGACCCTCCACCACAAATAGCCATTCCTCAAACATTTCCGCCACCACCTACTCACTCTGATATTCCATCATCACAAAAACAGCCACAACTATCCCAACCACCACCACCCCCACTAAAGATCAACAATGATGTCCTTCATCACTTTTTTTTACCTTCAAACCCACTATCTTTTTGCTAATGACAAAAGGGGAGAAGTTTATGAAAGAATTTTTTGATGCAAACACCAGTTAATTAATAAAATAAGGTGTTTTGAAATAGTCCAATATATTTGTGTTTACAGTTTCATCCACTCATGCATAAATATATTAGACTTAGGGGAAGTTGAAATTTACCAAACATAGTGATAACGACTGTCAAATCGTTCCAAAACAAATAAAACTAGGATTAATTCTGCAATACAAGAATAACCTGGGTCGACTCAAAGATACAATTCAATTTGGTTTTGACTTCAATCCACTTATAAACAACAGGGCAAATTTCAACAAACGGTTTGCAGACAATAAACAAAAATTGCAGAAACACAAATAGAAATGCAGAAACTGATAAAATTGATGAAATAGGTAGTGAAATAGATTCAAGAGCATCAATCCAATTTACCAAATCAAGTAATTCGAATTATCATAGTTCTACAGATAATGATCATATTATGAAAGTTTAGTCAATGTCATTAGAGATAGTTCAATTGAATTAATCCCTAAATCAATTGAAACAACAAATCATATTGAAATATCATCCAAACAATATGTAATTAAGTCCGATATTAGGAAATGAATCCATAACCTAATATGTTTTCAATTCTAAGCACATTCATAATCATGAAAATTGAAAATAGGATTGAAGAAGAAGACAAACATTCATACAAAATTTGAAATACTAAACCAGAAATTAAATTCCTCTTTGCTTTGACTATATCATTGGATTGATTGATTGTTTAGCCTTCCATGATCATCACCAGTGGAAGAGCAACAAAATTTGTACAAGAAAAGCGAAGAACAAAGTTAAAAGGAAGAAGAAAAATGAAGAACAATTGAGAAAAAAAGAAAGAAGAATTTGATCCTAAAACTTGCACAAGAAGCTTCTCAAATCTGTATGTACAAAATTAAGTAACTAACTAGCTAATTACACTACTATATATTGTGATTGAACAGAGGTAAAGGATGGGCCTTGATTAGGCCCATCTAATCTATTGAATTAAGCTAATTACACAAAGCAATGCCCTATTTCGCAGCCAAAAAGTCCAAGTATAGAGGTTCTGAATTCCAAGCCTAAAATGACCCTCAAACGACAGAATTGGCCCAAGCTTATTCTTGAGAAAATTGTATCTCTTTTGCTTAGCTTTTCTGGGACTACTTTTATTCTCCATTTGGAGTTCTATAGAATCTTATAGGTCTTGCACAAGGAAGATAGGTCAATAAGCACAAAATCTGAAAATAAGTAACAATTATCAATTATGCCCAATTATTTGCCTAAGACCAAAACTAAGCTAAGGTGAGAAAATAAGAGGTCAAGGGAGGTCAAATAAGCTAAGAAGAATGAAAAAATATTAAACTAAAATTTTTCAATCACATAGCATTCTGATTGTCATTCATACCGAAACTATTCTGATGTACACTTACTATATTCACTGCTCAATATTTATGTAGTTTGTCATCATAAAAAATGGGGAGATTTTTAAACACTGGACGATCCATCACTGAATGACTCAAACATATCTTAAGGTTTAGATGAAAACAAAGATATAAATTTGTGTTAAACAATTTGTTATATGTAAGTCAAATAGGTTTGATGACTAAAAGCAACACCAGGTGGATTCGTCCAATAATAAGTACTCGTCTAGTTCATCCAAGCAGCAATTGGAATAAGCATTTCATTTGAATTATTAATTTACTCTAG
Organism: Glycine tomentella; assembly: GCA_007407185.1. Classification (NCBI taxonomy): domain Eukaryota; kingdom Viridiplantae; phylum Streptophyta; class Magnoliopsida; order Fabales; family Fabaceae; genus Glycine; species Glycine tomentella. Next base: position 79,421 of record PYAF01002979.1, on the reverse strand, counting down.
TTTATATGATTTTGTTTAAGAAAAAAATATCTGGAAATCTATCTTTTATCTCCTTTTATATGTCTAACGATCATATTGAGCTATGAATTATCGATATGGAAAGTCCTAATCTTATCAGACAAAAACTCTCCATAATTACAAATGTATCTCTACCTATAAATACAATATAAGGATTAAAGAAGGATGATAGAGAAGTGCGGAAAAACAAGAGTCATGAATTGAGAAACGAGAGAAAACAAAAGCACTAGTTGAGAAATACATTGAGCTTAAGAGAGTCCATTCTTTGTAATACACAAAGTACTTGTGAGAGATTAGAACTTTATTGTATATCCACTCTTTGAGTGTTGTAAAGAATCACTGATTCTATATCAAACTTTTGTTTGTGAGAGCCAGAAGTGGCTTAGTGACAAAACAATACTTGGGTGTTCTTAGATTCAGTGAGAGTCTAAAGGTTGTGTCAGTAGTGGCCTTGAGAATACTTATAAGCCAGAAGTGGCAGAAAAGAATATTTGATTTAATCAAGTTTGATTAGTGGAACCTTTTATTGGTTGGTAAAGGAGAACTAGACGTAGCTCAGAATTGAGTGAGCCATTATAAAATGAATATTTTGACTGCTCTTCTTTAGCTTATCAAAGTATTTCAAAGTCCACTGTCGACACATTCTACACACAAGGTTTTCACTAAAAATAAGTTATATACATCATTGGATGACAATCCACTTTTAATCATTGGATGAGGGTTCTTATCAATTTGTTTATTATAACATCTTCCATTTTGAAAAGGTTTTTATATGTTGACTAACACACTATTCAACCCTCTTCTAGTGTGATCTATTGTATTTCAATAGTACAATTCATTAAATTTACATTTGACTCTTATTAAGCATGAAAAAACTTAGACTATATCACACACATGCCTAGTCTAAAACACTCAATAGAGTGCCACATCTATTAAACATGTTTGACATTGCAAAATTATCAAACTAAAACTAAGGGCTTTGAGCTTTGATCCAACAATGTTGAGATGTTTAAAATACAGGAACATTAATCCATAGAAGATATTTTCACAAGGTTCACAACTATAGTGAATGGACTTAAGGTAATGTTTCGGTATAAAAGTATACAACACATCAAAGAATCAATAATATTTTGAAGACCAAAATTCACTGCCATAACAGAAGCCAAAAATATGAAGACATTAGCTATGGATGAACTTATTGGCTCTCTGAAAGTTCTTGAGAAAGAAATAATGGATGAGATACAAATTCCTAAAGGAAAAATAATAACAAGACTTCTTAAAAAACAAAGACAAAGCATCAGTCCAAAGCACTGAGCTCAATAGTACTTTCTAATGCTGACAACAGTGACAATGAGTTTTCTGAGGAAGATGAAGAAGAATTGGAATTTCTAACCAAAAGACTAAAAAGGTTACACAGAAGAAGAAAAGGGCCAAGAAGAAACTTATGTAGATGAGACTTCCAGCAAGGAGAAAGTTCCAGACAAGTAAGATGTTTTGAATGCAACAAACCTGGCCACATCAAAATTGATTGCCCTTTCCTTATGAAAAATTTCAAGATAAATAGGCAATTAAGGCTACATAGGATGATACAAACTCATCATCCTCAGAAAAATATGAAGAGCATGCAACCAAACTATGCCTCATGGCAGGCTTAGAAAAGGATAAGGTATCTGATTTTGAAAGTGATTTAGATTTTTCTAATAAAAAAGTTTTAGAGCATGTTTTGGATAACTCACTCAATGATTGTGATATTTTAACTCAGAAATGTGATAATTTGTAGTAGCAACTTTCTGATAACTAGAAAGAAAATGAGAAGCTCAGAATGGACAATGAAATGCTTTTCACGAAAAACCATTGTCTTCAACAATCTCATTTTAAGCTTTATAAAATGTTAAAAATGAGAAGATAGTCAACTACAAAAGGAGTAATCTCTTTTGATCAAACTCAACTTGAAAATTAAAATAAAGTTTTGAAAGAAAAAGTTGAGAATTTTCAAAATGATTTACGTAATTTTGTGGCTTGAACAATAAACTTGGATAAGCTAATTAGAGTCCAAAGAAGTTTCTATGATATAACTGGTTTAGGCTTCAATAAGAATCATAAGAAAGTTTTTCAAAAGCCTAACAAAAATAGAATGGCCAAAAGGAAATGCTCCAACTATAACAGATGGGGATACCAACCCTCAAAATGTTACAGAAAAAGGAACATTCCCTTTAGAAAGGTGACTAACACACAAGGACCCAATAACCTATTGGTAACTAAGATCTTACTATTTTCTGATGCAGGAATGTCTGCTTCACAACAAGAGGAAAGAGTTGCGGTTCTTGGACAGTGGACGCTCCAGGCATATGACTGGAGACAAAAGAAAATTCCTCAGCCTTGAGAAGAGAAAGGATGAAGTGTTTGTTGCTTTTGGAGATAACAGAAAAGTCTTCATCAAAGGAGTAGGTAAAATTGGTAAAGACCAATTTTGCTGAAATTGAAAATGTTTATTATGTAAAATGGTTGAAACATAATCTTCTAAGCATCATTCAATTGTGTGATTGATTAAAGAAGCATGAATTAGAAAGATCATATTGTTTGGTATAAAAGAAACATTTATTAGATCTGTCTATATTCTTTACCAAGACAATCTTGTTTTGCATCTTTTGAGAGTGATAAGTGGCTATGACATAGAAGGGTAGGTCATCTTAATAGGAAAACCCTTTTTAGTCTTTCTAAACACAACCTAGTGAGGGGCTTACCAAACATTAAGTAAGAGAAAGACATAAGCTGTAAAACTTGTGTCAAGGGTAAACAAGCCAAATCTAGTTCCCACTTTAAAAATGTGGTATCATCCCAGAGAGTTCTAAAGTTACTTCATATTAACTTATTTGATCCAAACAAAATCGTTAGTCTGGGTGGGAAGACATATGGATTTGTGATAATTGGTGATTTCTGTAGATTAACATGGGTTTTATTCCTTTCACAAAAGGATGAGTCTTGTAAAGCATTTAGTAAGTTTTATAGTAAAGTTTAAAAATGAAAAGGATTTGAAAAATGTCTCTGTAAGAAGTGATCATAGGTGGAAATTTGAAAATTCTTTCTTCAAAATCTTCTTTGATGAAAATGGTATTTTCGACAATTTTTGTTAAACAATAGATTGTTAGATATGATGAAGAGGTTGAGGAAGATCATGAAGAATCAAGTTCAGAAAATATTAAGTTTTGATTTTACATGCCCACTCAAATTGATAGCATATGTACTTTGTTTAAAAGCTTGGTTCAAGAAAGATATAATCTCTCATTCCTCACATAAATTTGATTAAGTCATGCATACATTAGCTCATTAATTCATGATTAGGTCACACACATTACATGAATCATTTGGCATGACATTAAAGCATTAAAGTTTTCATAAAAAGTGTTGTTCATTGTTTTAATCGATTACTGATCATACTTAATCGATTAATTGCTTGGTTACAAAACTGCATATAAAGATATGAACACTTTAATCGATTACCAAATTCTTGTAATCGATTATATTCAGCTGACTTTGTTAAGTCGTTCTTTGATAATCGATTACTTGACAGATTAATCGATTATATATCCATCTGCATAATTTTCAGAAGAAATTTTATTTGGTTTAATCGATTACCAGATTATTGTAATCGATTAAATGAGCATTGATACGTTTTTCACACTCCCTGTGTTAATCGATTATTTAAGTGTTAATCTATTACATCAGTGCTTCAAAAAATCCAGATCCTCTTGAATAATCGATTACGACATGAGTTAAATCGATTATTTGTTCCTGAGATTATTTCCAGATTTCATATGAACACTTTAATCGATTATTTTGGAACTTTAATCGATTACATTTGTTAAAATAATCAATTACAGTCAGTTAATTCTGTTTTTTATAAATAGATGCAACTCATTAAGAAAAGAGAGACTTTTAGTTTTACGAAGTAAGCCTTGTAAACACACTCTCTGGAGATTTCAAAAGCACCAAGGCTCACTAGAAACATTCATTGATAATGGTTTCAAGAATCATGAAGAATCTCATGTGTTGAGTCATCTTTTCATGATTAGTTTTTGTTAAAGCCTCATTTGTCAAAAAGAAGTCATCAAG
>PYAF01002979.1:46866-57605 GCA_007407185.1 Glycine tomentella | reverse complement strand
TTCACAGATTAAACAGACATAACCCTAGGTTAGATGACTTAGATGACTTTGATAGTGTAGTTTTAGACAGTAGTGTAGTATCTTCTGACTTTGATTCTGAATCTGCTTCTACTCCTTCTACTTCTACACATCTTGATATCATGGCTGATAACAACCTAACTCTTAAGGAGTTAGCTACACCTGATGTTGTTTACCAACCGTGGTGTTTTCAATACCCTGAGACTGAAGTCAGTTATGAATTGAAATCTGGCCTGATCCATTTGCTTCCTAAATTTCATGAACTTTCTGGTGAAGATCCACATAAACACCTTAAGGAGTTTCATGTGGTGTGTTCCACCATGCGACCACATGATGTTCATGAGGATTATGTTAAGATGAAGGCATTTCCTTTCTCTTTGGATGGTGTTGCTAAGGATTGGTTGTACCTTCAACCAGATCCTATCACCACTTGGACTGACATGAAGAGAAGATTCTTAGAGAAATTCTTCCCTGCTTCTAGAACAACATCCATCCGAAAGGAAATTTGTGGCATAAGGCAGTTTCCTGGAGAGTCCTTAAGTATTGGGAGAGATTCAACAAGCTGTGTTCTACATGTCCTCACCATCAAATCAGTGAGCAATTACTGATTCAGTATTTTTATGAAGGATTGATGTTGATGGATAGGAGTATGATAGATGCAGCTAGTGGAGGTGCTCTGATGGACAAGACCCCTCTTGCTGCAAGGCAGATGATTTCTAACATGGTAGCCAACTATCAATAATTTGGTGCTAGAGTTACAACAACTAAGGTGATGGCTGCAAATGAAGCTTCTGTCTCTATGGTTGCTGATAACCAGAGATTGGAGAACAAATTGACTGAGTTGACATCTCTTGTGAGGCAGCTTGCTATTGGGCAACAACAGAATGTCATGGCAGCCAATCAACCAAGGCTTTGTGGTATCTGTTGTGCCCCTAATCATCCTACAGATGCATGCCCCACTCTCCAAGAGACAGAACAACATGCTGAAGTCTCTGCCATGCAACCTGGCCAGTCATTTAGACCTCAACAACAGTATAATCCTTACTCCAACACTTATAATCCTGGTTGGAGAGATCACCCAAATTTGAGGTATGGTCCTGACCCACAACAACAACAACAGCCTTTTAGACCTCCACAACAACCCTTCCAGCCTGCCACCATTAAATACCAACCTCCTCCTTTTAGACAACAACCACAGTTCCAACAACCTGCACCTGCACCTGCACCTACACCTACACCTCCACAACCTGTGCAAGCTAGTTCTGGACCTTCTTTGGAGGATTTAATGAAGCAAATGGCCACCAACAACCTTCAGTTTCAGCAAAATGTCAGTGCCACCATCCAGGACTTGCAGACTCAGATTGGAGAGTTAGCTACAATTGTCAACCAGATGCAGCAGTAAGGTTCTGGTAATCTTCCAGCACAACCAGTTATTAATCCAAAGAATGTGAGTGCCATTACCTTGAGGAGTGGCACGGAACTTCCAAATGTTTGTGCTAAAATTGATGCTGGTAAAAAAGTTGATGATGGTGCCAAGACAAATGCTGCACCAAAACAGATTCCCTTACCTTTTCCTTCTAGAGTCATTCCTGCAAAGAAAGTAGTGGACCTTGATTTTGATCTGCTTGAGAATTTCAAGAGGGTGGAAGTCAACATTCCCCTCCTGGATGCCATCAAATAGATCCCAAAATATGCAAAGTTCTTGAAGGACTTGTGCACCCACAAGAGGAAGCTTAAGGGAAATGAACAAGTAAAGATGGCCAGAAATGTTTCCGCACTGATCCAGGGTAAAGCTGTTGATGCCATCCCACTATCTTCCTTGCCACAGAAGTGCAAGGATCCTGGCACTTTCTCTGTCCCATGCACCATTGGAGATATCACTTTTACAGATGCCTTGTGTGATCTTGGAGCCTCCATTAATGTCATGCCCACATCAGTTTATAGAGCACTACACCTTGGTGAGATGAAACCCACTGGTGTTGTCATCCACTTAGCCAACAGGAGTGTTGCGCTTCCACTTGGACTTATTGAAGATGTGCTGGTGCGGGTCAATAATCTGATCTTCCCAACAGATTTTTACATTTTGGATATGGAGAATGAGTCTTCCAGCCATGGTCCCACATTGATCCTAGGGAGACCTTTCTTGATGACAGCAAGGACCAAAATTGATGTGCATGTAGGAACTGTTTTTATGGAGTTTGGTATTGACATTGTTCAGTTCAACATTTTTGAGGCTATGAGACATCCTGCAGAGGAGCATTCTATTTTTCTCCTTGATATCATTGATGTTGTAGTAGATAGTGTAGATATTTCTGATTTACTTTCTGATTTTTCTGATCTTTCTTCTGACTTTTCTGACTTTGATCTTGGTTCTTGTAATTGTACCTGTGATGATTCTGCTGCTGTGTGTAGCATTTGTGCAGAAATTTCCTCCGCACTTCACTCTGATTGTGTTCCAGGTACAGATACAAGTTTCGAGCCTACTATCCCACTTTCCTGAGCTTCTAGTCTTCCCTTACCTTCCACTATTCACCCCCCTTCCTTGGAGCTGAAGTCATTACCTGAGCACCTCAAGTATGCTTATTTAGATGATGCTCAGAAGCTCTCAGTCATCATATCTAGTAGTTTGCCACTGGAGCATGAAGAGAAGTTGATGCATGTCTTGAGAGGCCACAAAAAGGCCATTGGATGGACACTTGTTGATCTTCCTGGAATTAATCCTTCCATCTGCATGCATCGGATACTTTTAGAGGATGATTCTAGACCAGTGAGGCAACCCCAGAGGCGGCTGAATCCCACTATTCTTGATGTGGTGAATCCCACCATTTATATACTTGTGTTTTTGCTAACCATTTCTTTTGAAGGATGAGCTCAATAGGAGATGAGGCTTTGTCACCTAGAGACACTAGGTTGATGAAAGCCATGGCCAAACAAATAGAAAATTTTCACACTGAAATGGATGCAAAATTTGAGGAGCTTAAAAGGAAGATTCAAAGAAGTAGTAGTACAAATGGTAGTGTGGATAGAAAGGCTCATGACAATAGGAGGGTGAGTAAGTATGCTTATTCTCATGAAAGAAATTATTATGATGAGAGGGAGGAAAGGAGAGAAAATCCTAGGAGGCACAATCATAGGAGAGAAAATAGAGATGAGGAAGATTGGAGGGTGGGGAGAGAAAATAATGATAGAAGAGAAGTCCACAATGCTCAAAAGGTGGAGCAACAACTAGAAAGGAGAAAAGATTCCTTTTTCAAAACCAATGGGGCTGCAAAGCCTAGAAGGGAAGTTTCTCAAGTGAAAAATAAAGAAGAAAAGGTGGAAAGCTCAAGAAAAAAAATTGTGGAACCAACTCCAACAAGATCAAGCAATATCAAGTGTTTAGAGTGCCTTGGTAAAGGACACATTGCTACTCAATGTCCTTACAAGCCAACCATGATTTTGCTTGAGGATGGAGACATAAAGAGTAAGTCTTCAAGTGATGTAACAAGTTCTTCAAGTGAAAAGGAAGAAGAACCTACACTAGTGGAGACCAAAGAGGGTGATGATCTCTTGACGGTAAAGAGAATGCAAGAGCTGGAAAAAAATACTGCACCTACAAAAGAGAAGAATAGTGAGCTACCAAAGAGAAAAACAAGTGAGAAGAAAAGCAAAGAGAAAGCAAATGAGGGTAAAAAAAATTCATGACATTAAAGAGAGCTTGTTCTTGAGTGAAAATAAAATCAAAATAGTGTTATTGGACAAACAACCTCTTTATTATATGGTTCCTAATTCTCTTTTTTTACATGTTTAAAGGGAAGAAGGAAATGTGCCCAAAGTTATGCAATCTCTTTTGGAGGAATATGCAATCTCTTGCAAGCAAGAACATGAAATTGCTTTTCAAACTTTGAAGGATAAATTGTCTTATGCACCTATTCTTAGATTGCCTAATTTTAATGCTTTTTTTGAATTGAAATGTGATGCATCTAATATAGGCAATGGAGGGGTTTTGATTCATGATAAACATCCTATTGCTTATTTTAGTGAGAAATTAAAGGGTGCATGTCTAAACTATTCTAACTTATGACAAAGAGTTGTGCATTTGATAGAGTCTTGAAAACTTGGCAACATTATCTTTTACCAAAGAAATTTGTGTTCCATAGTGATCATGGGTCTATTGATTATTTGAAAAGTCAAGGCACACTCAATATTGAGTTTGTTTACAATAGAATAGTTCATAAAACTACTTCCTTATCTGCTTTTCAAATTGTTTATGGCTTTAATCCTTTAACTCCTCTTGATTTATTGCCTTTGCCTAACACTCCTTCTTTGATTAATCATGATGCTTTGTCTAAAGCTTCTTATGTGGAGAAATTGTATGAACAAGTGAAGGCCCATGTGGAGAGGAAAATGGAACAAAATGCTAAACAAGCCATTAAGCATAAGTGGAAGGATAAATTCCCTCTAGAGAATCTTGAGTTGCAAAGTTAGTATGGTGTGTATACTACTTTCAATGTATGTGATCTTTCTTTGTGTGATGTAGGTACAAGTGAGGATGTAAACTTGAGGACAAGTTTCTCTCAAGAAGGAGGGAATGATGGAGGATCAATGCAAGCTAAAGAGGTAGGACTCAAGCACTTTAAGATCATATCCAATCTCACTTGTATTTCTTGGAAAAGAAGGAAGAAGCCCACAAAAGTAGTGGAAACAAAAAAAGAGTGTTGTCTGTTTTAACAGATTAAAAGCATCCTGTAACAGATTAAAAGCATCTTGTAATCGATTAAATCAGCCTGAAAAATGTAAATAGCTTTGTTTTAATCGATTAAATGTCGAATTAATCGATTACTTTGTTCATATATCAGTTTCCAGGATGGATAAGAGCAAAATAATCGATTACCAAACCAAGTAATCGATTATTTAGGTTAAATAATTGATTACATGGACGAAATAATTGATTAAACTAGTTTTAAAACTACTCTGCACATGATTGGGAAGCCAAAGGTCACTTTTGGAAAGCTTGCACTTAAAGCTTCATTTTGGCTTCATTTTAATTTGTATTTTCTTACATTTCAGTGACATTTAGCTTGTAATTTCGTGGCCTATATAAGGTGCCAAAACTGAATGTAACTAACTTTGGTTCATTAATACAATTTCTAAAAATTGTTGTGAGAGTTTCTCTCTTGTTCTTGTTCATGAACTTCTGAGTCTTATCATTGGCTTCCCAATGCTATTGTGGTGATTCTTCCTAGGCTTATTGGAAATCCTTTTCCATGGTGCCATTCATTGTCATTTAAATTCATCCTTATCCTTCTTCCATCTTCCATTTTCTGCAGTTTAAACTTTTGAAAACAACCCCAATTCAATGAGTGCTAGAGCTTATGAGTTCTTGGGGTCTGTTTGAAGCTTGGGTTGTATTGCAAGGTAGATTTGGGAAAACTGAATGGCTATGGGTTCAGTTGCTTCCATCAAAGATCCTTTTATTGGAGCCGCCAAATTGACCTGATAACTTTGGAACTTATTTTGGGAGAGAGTTGTGTTTTGTTATCAACTTTTTCTTAGTTGGTTTCTTGTTTCTTTTTTATTAGGCATGTAAATCCCAGACTTAGATACATGTAAAAACTGAATTATGTTCTAACATGTGAATGATATAAAATGGTTTAATTTATATGTGTGTGTGTGTGTGTTTATTTACGTATTTGTGTGTTGTTTAGTGAGTGTGTTATCGCAAAAAATTTACCCTCATTTTCATAATCAAAATTAATGAAATTTTCATTTAAAATTGAAATTACATGTTTAGAATTGTGATATCGTAGCGACGAGGCAGGTCATTACAATAGACATCCCACTATTCAGAAAGGCTTATAAAGGAAATATGTTGATTGTCCAGATCTATGTAGATGACATAATCTATGGTGAAACCTCGAAATAAGTATGATGGGTGAGCTAAAGTTTTTCCTAGGACTTCAAATCGTTCAAAAAAATGATGGGATTTTCATCCATCAAGAAAAATATATAAAGGACCTTCTAAAAAGGTTCAAAATGGATGAAGCCAAACCTATGGCAACCCTTATGCATCCTTCCTTGGTCATCTAAGAAACAAACACAATTTCACAATTTCCCTATCAACCTGAGAGGCTGAGTATGTCTTAGCAGTTGCTTGTTGTTCTCAAATCATTTGGACCAAGCAATAAATGTTGGACTATTCAATGGAATACACAAAAATTTGAATCTAGTGTGACAACACAAGTGCTATAAGTCTGCCAAAGAATCCAATCAAACATTTAAGGGGTAAGCATATAGATATCAAAGATCACTTCATCAGGGATAATGGTCAAAAAAGGAATAACAAGTTGAAATTCATTGAAACCAAGCTTGAATTAGTTGATATTCTCACTAAACCCTTAACTGAAGACAATTTTATGGTTTTTGGTTTTTACTTTCTCTATCTCTTATACTTTCTTATATATTAAGTTGTTGTGAAAATTTATTTTCACTTTCAATGTCTCTCTCTCTCTAATTTTTACTCTCCTCATATCTACCTCTCTCTACTTTTTCTTGTGTCCTTAAACCTTTCTTGAGAAATTGTCAGAACCAAAACCATTTCAGTAAAAAATCCTTCAAACTCATCCATCCATCTTTGATAGTGAGACTTATTGTTAGGAATCTCAACAAGCGTATCGATTTGTCGTTGTAAGTTACAAAAAAATTATAAGATCGTCTCCATAGGGACTTGAGCTTACTTAGTTAATCCAAATATAACTTAATAGTTCAATAGTTATGTACAAGTAGGTTGAGCAGAATTTCATTTGGTTGTGAAGGTAACGTAAAATTACTAAACTTTAGTAAATGAAATATATCTATGAGAAAGTGGGATTGGATTTATCATTCTTATCATTTTATATCCAATTAATATTACCATGCATAAATCATCGTCTATCCTTATTGATGCATACAATATTTCACCCTGAATCGATCCCTCGCATTCGAGAATCCTAAGAATATCTACCGAATATCGATCCCTCGCATATGAAGTAAATACCCCAGCATTATAATCATAATCGTGTGCTATTTGCAATCAAAACGTTATGCTCTATTCCTAGCAACATAACGTAATGAGTAAAATACTCAGTTCAAACCCTAAGATTACTTTCCAGTCTCACTTAAGATTTGAATTCATGAAACTAGTGATTAAGTAGAATCAAGCATTAAGGATAGAATGAAATTACCAATAAGGAATAGAAACGATTCATGCATAAATAAATATTAAGAGAGAGACATAGGGGTAAGAAGATTACATCCAATCCTCAGAGAAGCTAGCTACTCATAGTGGAGAGAACCTCCTCAAGCGAAGAATTTATGAAGGGCCCCATCACCACTTCTTTCCGGCAGAGTCTCCACACTAAATCTCACTTCTCTCACTTTCCTAACCTACCTACTACTAGTATTTAAGTTTCTAAGACTAAAGAACAAGTCTAAGCAAGAAAAGAATGAACAATGGCATGTCTCTCTTCTCAAATTTGTGGTCTATTTATAGCTTTGTGCCTCCTGCCAGCTTGCCCATGCGAGTGTTTTTGCCTGTTTTAACTCGCCTGGGCGAGTTAATGTTATCTTTTTGGAACTTGAGCTTGCTTGGGCGACTGAATTGCACTAGGTAGGTTTGTCTGGGCGAGTTAAAGATTTAGTCCTGAAGAAAGCTTTGGGCCTGGATGAAGGTTGGGCCTGTTTTGCTATTAACACCTCCAACTTTTGATCTTTAAGCCCTTCCTTGCTTGCTTTACTTGTTTGGAAGCCTCGAAACCTCAGACTCTATCAAAATACAAAATATGATTGGATTAATCTTATGAAATATGAAAAACAACACTTATCTAAGTACTAAATACATTTCAACTAGGTGTAGGGAAGGTTTATAAACAAAGTTAATGAAATCAAAAGATAAGTGCCAGCATTTGAAACATGAATTTAACTGAAATATGACACTTTTCACTTATCACTCACCCTCTCTCCTAAAACTTAAGACAAAGGTAAGGAAAAGGTTATCCACATTTCTTCTGGGTCAAATTCTGAAGCAACCATGACTGTCACACCCTCTTGTGCAATTGGTCCCTTAATAGAAGAAGCTATGTAAAGGCTACGAAGTTTGGAAGGAAGAGGCAAAAAGCTAAGTATGAAGCCCCTGCTATGTTTAAAGACAAGAAGCTTCAAGAGGAGTTTGATGTTGGATGGGTCAGCCAAAAAGTGGTCAATGGAAGGTACATTGACCTCCTGGAGATCAAAGAATGTGGTTGGGATATTCTTTCATATAAAAGAAAAAATGGACTGGCTTCTTTGAAGTCCATGAACCAATCTATCCTAGATTGGTTAGAGCTTTCTTATTAGCAGTAGAATTAGACAATAATAACTTCACCCTGAAGGATACCATAAAAGGAATTGAGATTTTGATCTCAGAACACCTTTTTGACAGACATTATGAGGGTTCCTAAGCAAAAGAAACTGTTTTCATTTTCACTGTGAGCTGCTTGAATTTCCATTCTAAGCTTAGAAAAAATTTGTGTATTCTGAACTACCATTAGAAACCTTTTTGTTTTTCAAAGAAAGATTAAAAATTTTCAAAACCCCAATTCAACCCCCCTTTTTGGTATTTTTGTCACTTCATGATGATATTTTGCAAATTGACAAACTTCACAAGAAATCATATTTGGATTTTTATTTTTAAAAAGGTCGGGAAATAAATTCTTCAAATACAAAGAATTGGGGTAACCTAGCCTATAATTCCATAGAATTATTTCTTCATCTTCATGAATAAAAGTTGAATTAAGACATCTTTTATTGAATTTTTCATTAGGATCAACCTTATCTTCAAGGAGATAAAGACCATCAACCTCTTCATAACTACCAGTCATCCTTCCTATACTCAACGCTTGAAATTTATAGGTAGAGGAGAGAAAAATAGCCAAACAGTTTAAGTCTAGTGTTTATTTACCTATAGACAACATATTAAATGGTAAATTTGGAACATAGAGAACATTGTGGAGAGTTAAAGTTTTAGATACAGGAATAGAACCAACACCAATTATAGTAGTTAGGATACCATTAACTATTTTGACCTTTTTGTGACCTGCATAAAGACTATATGTGGAAAATAATTTGAATAGTTTGTAATATGGTTAATGGCTCCAGAATCAATGATCCATGAGTGCTAGAATCAGGTTTAGCACTAAAGAGGGAAGCAGAGAATGGGACACTTTTTTGAGCTAGAGATGATGGAGTAATTGACATTTTTGTGGTGAAGAGTTTATACAAGTGCTCTAGTTGTTCCTTAGTGAAAAGAGATGACTCGAAGTTTCCCTTCTACTCCACATTTTCTTCATTTTGGGCTTGGAAAGCTTGACCCTCTCCAGTTGATTTCTTTTTCCAATTAGGCAGTTTAGGGTGAAGTTTCTAATGATTTTCCTTAGTGTAACATGGCTTTCTACAACGATCACACCAAGGTCTCTTCTTCTTCTCTCCTTCTAGTTTGTGTCCCCTAGCATCCAAGGCTGAACTTTCAGTATCCTGCATTCTTGTACCATCATAGTTTTGCAACATTATCTTTCTTCTGGGTTCCTCCCTCTTAACTTTATAAAATGTTGATTCAAGAAGAAGTATGAAAGGATGGACAAGGAATCAGGCTTTGAAGTTTTGTGCTTTCAACATCTCTCACAGCAAAGTGCCTTGGAAGCTTGAAGATCAATTGATTCATGTAAAAAGGGAAGATGTGTTATCTGATAATCCAATGTGCATATCATGCATAATCATTCATTTAGGATTGTTAGAATGAGGGCCAATTCAAAAGCATTTATCAAATAAGGCAAATTAAAATCAAGTTTTTTTTTTTGGAAAAATGAAGTTTTCCTGCTTTAATCGATTATAGATATGTTGGCATCGATTATTTTGTTCTTCGTGCCTTCTGGAAAACAAATCAAGAACAATGTAATCGATTACATATCGAATTAATCGATTACCTAGGCTAAAATTGAAAAATCATATTGTCTGTCTTAATCGATTACAGAAGTTCATAATCGATTACATACCATGCCTATGGCTAACATGTTCTGCTAATTTAATCGATTACACATTGTTTTAATCGATTACATAGTACATTTGAAAATATTGGTCTGTCTGTCTTAATCGATTACCAAATTCCGTAATCGATTACTCAGTGCATTTGGAAAAACATGAGTGTCTGGTTTAATCAATTACGTAACGGAATAATCGATTACAATGTTCATAGCTCAAACCCAAAACATATCAAGAGCACTTTAATCGATTACATTCTTGATTTAATCGATTGCAAATGAGAAATAATCGATTACAGGAGCATGTTTAATCGATTATTTTCAGTTGGAAAGCTGTTATAAATAAGACCCATTGCCCTGTGATTTTAAGATTTGATTTTTTCGTATTCTGGGCAATCACAAACATTCATAAGCTTTCTTTAGTGAGTTTTCTGAGCTTAAAAACATCTAGGCTTCACAAACATTCATATGGGTTGTTGATTTGAAAAGTGAAGCACATTGAGTTTCAAAGAGTAAGGAAAGGAATGCTTTGAATCTGTCATTCTTTCTTTCAACCTGGTGAATCATTCATATGCATTGTGTTCATTGGATTATCAGGTGAATTCGTTCCTTATTCTTTGTGGTTGTAAATCTGTTTTTTGATTTCTGAAAAGATTGGCTTATTGTAAATGGGTTTCTTGCATGATGACT
>PYAF01002979.1:33880-46766 GCA_007407185.1 Glycine tomentella | reverse complement strand
AATCTGTCATTCTTTCTTTCAACCTGGTGAATCATTCATATGCATTGTGTTCATTGGATTATCAGGTGAATTCGTTCCTTATTCTTTGTGGTTGTAAATCTGTTTTTTGATTTCTGAAAAGATTGGCTTATTGTAAATGGGTTTCTTGCATGATGACTAGAGATAGTGTTTCTCTAGGGGTTGCTGAGTAGTGTTCTCAGTGGGTTTGGTCTCTAAGAATCTAATAGTTTTTTAGATTTCTGAACTTTATCTAGGGTTGATAAAGAGAGGCTTGTAATATTTTGTAAGAACATTAATTTGCAATAGTGGAACTCCATTCTAGTGTTGAGTGGAAGGACTGGATGTAGCTTCATAGTGTTTGAAGTGAACCAGTATAAAAATTGTGGCTGATCTTTATTCTAATCTCTTCATCTCTTTATTGCTTTGGTTTGTGAATCAAATTATTTGCAAAGAAAGATTTCAGTTCTCTATTATTTTTCTTGACAAGAGGAATTTGATTGAATAGAAGATTCTTGGTTTCAAAACAATTTTTAAAGTGATAAAGATCCTGTGGAAACTCTGATTTGTAAATATTTAATTACCAAGGTTCAACCAATTCACCCCCCTTGGTTGTATTGAAGTATTCCAATCATTCTCATAAAACACTTCCCACATTGATAGTAGTGGTTTTCTTCCTAGAATTATGCCACAAACTTCATCCAATTCTTGATTTAGACTTGCTAAAAACATGTAAGCTCTATCATTCTTTGCTCTCTTCTTGAATCTAGTTGTATCATTGGGATTTTCGTAATCATCCTTATAACACTAGTCCAACTCTTGCCAAAGAGTAACCATGAGATTGTAAAAAAAGTTGTGACATCCTTGTCTCCTCACTACCACAAAGTGTCTTGAGTTCATAAATCTAGAAGAGTTCTCCAAATCATAATAGCAATCAGGGACAACCCTCCCACACATCTTTCATGGTTAGGAGGAATAAGTATGACTTACCAACAGAAGAGTCCATTGAGTTGATTAGCCATGCGATGACTAGCAAAATTTTCAACTTCCATTTTGGCAAGAAGGGTCAGTTTGTCTTGTTTGAGGGATGTCTCTTGTTAGGTAGCCCAACTTTACCATGTTCTCAAAGGATAGTTTCATGGGCTGAGCCCATTCAACATAGATTTTACCACTCAACTTTTCGATTATAAGTTGTAAATTGGCACCCATGGATAAAGAATCGAATGCAACCAGGGATGATGTACTTTCAGTAGCTCTAGAATTCATGGAAGACATGGTGGAGGAATTTCCTTTGGTTAAATACTTTGGCTATATTATTTCCAAAATAATAAGGATACATATATAGGCGGCTGCCTGATTACATAATTAAATGTAAAATGGAAATTAAATAAAAAGGGATCATATCAAATCAGAGGGATTTGATTTTGACTAAAATCATATCAAATTACAGTAGTCTGATTTTGATTTAAATTAGAATAATCTCATTTTGGTCCTAATTATTCATTCTAGATTACTAATTCCAAAAATAAATATATAGTTGTCGACAAATTATATAATCATATAAAAATATTTTCTCTACTAGAATTCCAAAATTAACTATAAAAATAAAAGTTACCCTTTATATTGAAGTCTAAAAGCATTAATAATGTTGGATATAAGGGTAGCATCATGAAGAGTGAAAGATTTTGATTCAAGAAATGTGTTTTGAGCTTTCAACATCCTTGAAGTGCCTTGAAGTTTTGTAATTGGTTCAAGTGTAAGAGAAAGGCAATCTGATTGATCCTTGCATTGCATTGCATTCATTCATTTTTAAGCTTAAATGGTTTTCATTAAAACATCAAAGGTTTTGTATCTTTTGGTTAAGGTTTGACACTGATTAAAAGGTTTTTGGAAAAATATTTTTCTTACTGTTTTAATCGATTACTTAATGATATAATCGATTATTTTGTTCTTCGTTCAAACTAGAAAAACCTTTATGAACAAATTTATCAATTACCTAACAGATTAATCGATTATTTAGCCTTTGATTGAAAATAAAACTGCTTTGTTAAATGTTTTAATCGATTACATACTTAGTGTAATCGATTATATAGTTGAAAGATTATTTTAAGCCTTGCTGTGATAATCGATTACCATTATCAGTAATCGATTACATAGTTCATTTGGAAAAAGCTTACTTTCTGATTTAATCGATTACCAAAATTCATAATCGATTACACAGTTCATTTTGTGAAACAAAGCTTTCTGTCTAAATCCATTACAGCTCGGTTTAATTGATTATTTTGCTCGTTGCTGAAACCCAAAAAGCTTCTTTAACATTTTAATTGATCAAGTGATAATTTATTCGATTACATAAGAATTTTTATCAATTATTAGGCACATTTAATCGATAGTTAGTTACAAATTTTGTTATAAATAAGATTGAAGGCTTGGCATGTTTAACAACTTAACCATTTCATATTTCTGAGTATACATAAGCCTTCTAAGTCTTTCAAAGTGATTTTCTTAGTGTTATTACTTCTTGCTTCATTCAAAACATCAATGGATCTTTGAATGATTCTTGAGCAAGAAACTTTTCAAGGTTAAGGAAAAGCATGGTCTGATTTTGTTTGCTATTCAACCTGACTTGGTAATTCATGTGCATTACATTCAATGGATCATCAGGTTGTCTCACTCCTTAATCTTTGTGTGTAAATTCGTTTTTGAATTTCTACTGTAAATTGCTATTGTAAGTGGATTCTTCTTGCTTGGTTCTAGAAAAGGGTTCTCTAGCTAAAGAACAGAGTAGTGTTCTCTGGTTCTTGCTCCTTAGAATTCTAATAGGGTTTTAGATTTCTATTCTTTATCTAGTGTTGATAAAGGGGAGGGTTTTGTAAATGCTTGTAAGAACAGAAATTTATAATCGTGGAACTCTAATCTAGTATTGATTAGAAGAAACTGGATGTAGCTTCAGTTGTGAAGTGAACCAGTATAAATTGCTTGTGTCTTTGATTTTATTTCTCTATTATTCATCTTGTTAATTGGTCATTGATTCTTTGATTCATATCCATTGTCCAACAAGTTTTGTTTTTAGCTATTGATTTCTTGGGTCTGAGTTATTTGATAGAATATAAGGATTTCTTGGTTTTGAAAGTGATAAAGATCCTGAACTCTGATTTGAATTAATTTTAAAAAGACCAAGGTTTTAACCAATGCACCCCCCTCTTGGTTATTGTGAGTATTCCTATTATTTTCAAATAAGACATGTCATTATACAATTAACCATCTATGTCTTCACTCATGCACTCCACAATAGGCATACACATTATGCTTTCTATACCATTAATTGGTTTATATATAAATTATGAAAAAAAAAACATAACAAATAAGCAACAAGACTCACCACTGATTAGTTTCAAAGAAATGATTCCAAACCAAATACCCACATATTTCACCCATAATCAACAATGAAATCAAACAAACACATATGAAAATCCAATATAATTTGATAGAAATACAATAAACTCACCCTAGATTGTAGAGATGAAATGAAAATTGGTGAAATCAAAAAATGAAAACAGAAATAAACAAAATCAAGAACAAAACTCTAGATTACATAAATTAGAGGGAAAGAGAGACTAACCTGGATGGACAATCGAGAAAGAGCATACACTTTGAATCAAGACAAATAGAAACAAGTGAGCGATCACGCAATGCAAGAAAAAAGAACAAGAGAGTGATTGTGCGCTTCATGGAGAAAGAGAGAGAGTTAGACCTCATCGGTAGAGACCTCGTTTTCAAGCTCCTTCACAATAGAGACAGAGCATTGGATAAGCTTATCGTTGACGATTTGGTTCACCAACAACTCGCTTAGCCACAATGGTGAGACTTTCAAAGCACATCAGTGACAAGGGTTTCAACACAATGTAGTGACAATGACGAACCGTTGTAGATCTGGTGTTGAGGTTGCAGATCTGGTTCCACCGTGATTAAGAGTGTACTTGCATTTTGTGGTTGTAGGTTTGCAGATCTAGTGTTGTTGTGATGAATGAGTAATGTAGGGTAGAGCATTGTTGCAGATTTGGTGCCGAAATGTTAATTAGGCCACAAAGGAGGGTAGGGCATCCGCGATGGTGGAAGTCCACGAAGTGGGTCTCACCTTTGAATGTGTTTGTAGCACATTGTTATTAATCACAAAAATGGCACTGTATAAGTTTTGGGTTATGGGTGAGACAAATACTTTTTAGAATAGTTGTATCTTGAACTGATCTAAAAACATCTTTAAAAAGTTTTTAAAGATCGATTTAACTTACAACAAATTTAAAAAGTTTATTTTATATCAGTTCTCTAACAATCATTCTAAAAAGTCTTCTTTTAATTACAAAGTTGCATCTTTTTTTTTTTTCAAATGGATTTTGTATAACTATTCTAAAAGGTGTATTTTTTTTGCATTAGTGTGACATAATTTTCTCATTGCTTTGCAATTCACTAACTTTGGTGGAGATTATATCTGGAGGAAAGGACAATGTCCATTTGATGAGTTGTCACAGGTGGTCACATAATTAGCTCACCATTTCTTAATCAAAATCACTAAGGTGTGTAATCCCTAGGGCAGGTCTATGTTTAGAGAGAAATGTCCATTTTAAGGGTTGCATAAGTGGTGACATAATTATCTAGCTTTTTATAATTTGCTAACTTAATGGCTAAGTTTAGGATTTGGGGAGGAGTGTCCATTTGACAAGTTGTCACAAATGGTGACATGAATAGCTTGTAACACCCTGAAATTTTGATAATTGAAAATAGACGTTTGATGTATTTCTTGATTTACTTGATTATTTGACTAGTTTAGATTATTTGAAATATTATGTGAAATAACCATGTGCAATTGCTTAGTGTGGATATCAAATTATGTGGAGTTTGGTTGAGATGCATTGTATTTGAGTGATTTCGAATTCGACCCAAAACCTATTTTAGTAAAATCATGATTCTTGATTGGTTAATTGTTGGATCTCCTTAAAATGTTAAAAAGGTAGTCTCCTAACCCACATATGTAACTTTTGACCGTTGGGATTGTCAAAATCATGTCTGGAGCGTGAGAAATTAATTTTTTCACAGAAGCAGAAATTTTAAAATTTGGTCAGCTCGCCCAGGCGAATTTTGCAGGCACTTTTGCTCACCTGGGTGAGTCAAGGTGGTGATAAATAGTGCAACAGCATCCAAAATCACGAAAATGGCTTCCTCTCCCCTAAAACCAGATCCCAAGCTCCCCCACCATCCTCCTCCACCACCCACAGCCACTGGAGACCACCACAAGGCACCGTTGATTGTCGTTGGACCATCGCACGGAGAGGAACACTTTAATCAGATTGGAATTTTAAAACTTAACCCAAAGATTCGGTAGAGAATGGAGCCTCCAATCCTTCTTTCTTGGTTTCCTTGAGGTAATCTTGGTTTCCTTTGTCTTCTCCTAGCTAGTTTAAGCTTCTCTTAGTGTCTCTTGTGTTTTGGGTACCATTGTTGGGAATTTTACACTTCCTTTGAAAAACTCTTTGAAAATGAGATGTTGTAAAAATCTCCTTTTTATGAAATTGATGTCATTTTTGTGATCCTTGTTCAACCCCGGTCACATTGGTGTGATCGGAATTTCAAAACGGTGTCTTTTGATGTGAACTCCTAAAACACCGTTTAACCCTTTTTAAATTTGAGTGGGTATTTGATCCCAAATGCTAACGTTAGCCTTGTTTTTGAAATCTATACTAAATTATCTACAATTTAGTACATAGAGCTCTGTGTTTGGGCCAAAGCACGTGAACTTGAGAGATCCCAAAAAAATGTTTCAAGGAGCTAACAGAGAGATATAGATAAGTAAGGGGAGTTTATTATTTTGGTGATAGTTTAGATACCATAGTTAGGGGTCAGAGAGTCCAACTATGAAGATAACTGTCTATCCCTACTATGTGCTAGTTTTCAAGAAAAACCATGTTTTTAACTAATGGGATGCGATGTATTTATGATTGATGTGTGTTTGTTCCTGTGTGTGCTCATTTTCAAGAAATACTGTTTTTAACTAATGGGATGCGATGAATTGACTTGTTGATGGATAAAACTATGAATAATATTATTATTGTGATGATTGGATTTTTTGGAAAAGTCTTAACTATAGAGGAGACTCTGCCCAAAATTTTATAATATGTTTTTCTATTTAATTCTTTATTAAATTTTTAAATGGGCATAAGAGTGGGTTTTCTATATGTAGTCCTCCTCTTTAATTTAGAATTTTCCTAAAATACCAGTCTCGTGGTTATATGGATTGTGGATGAATGAGATGATACCGATGTCATTGATAATGTTGAAATGAGATGTTAATGATGTGTTGGTGATGATTGAATGAGATAATGATGGCGTGTTTGATGATGTACAAATGAAATAATGTTGATGTAGTTGATGATGTTGAAATGAGATGACTTTGATATGTATGATGATGAAATTAGATGATGTGATGTGGATATTGATAATGACAATGATAAGAGATTATGTTGATGCTAATAATGTCATTATGTGATATGGATATATATTGACACCCATGGGGGTGCATGACTGGTTACCCTTGCGAGGAAAGATGTGTTCCTAGTCAGGTCATGCATTGATGGTGCCCATGGTTGTCATTGTGTGATGTGGATATACATGGATACCCATGGGGGTGCATAACTGGTTACCCTTGCGAGGAAGAATGTATTCCTAGTCAGGTCATACATTGATGATGCCTATGGTTATATGCTGTGTATGTACACGTGGGATGCAGTGACGGGTTGATTACCCTTGCGAGGAACGATGTGTTCCTGGCCATGGTCAGTGCATGGGTGAGCCCATATTGGGGTGTTATATATGTACAAGGGGGTGTATGATGGGTTACCCTTACGAGGAAGGATGTGTTCCTAGCTGGGTCATACATTGATGATGCACATGTTTCATAATTCATTTGCATTGATGGAAATAGGATGGTGGCAGTAGGTACGTGGCTACTAGAGGGAATCACTCTGTTTGGAACTCCCTTGTGACACAGGGCAGATCACCATGGGGGGAGCGGCCTGTGCACAACAGGGTGACCTCGACAAGCTACTGCATCATTTTCTTGAGAGAGCCTATTTCCATGAGGATGGTACCACATTGCATGCTGATAGAAGAGTTAGGTGCATGCATCATTCTATGCATGATTGTTTTGAGTTGTGAAATGTATTGGATGATTAGTTTGTTGAGTGTGTATTGAAATCATGGATTTTTGTTAGTGATTGTGGTGGGTAATGTTGTTTCCTTTCCAATTGTTGTTACCTGATACTTGTTGGTTTTATATAATAAACTCACTCTTGCATTTGTTGTATCGTGTGGTTGGTACCTGTGATGATTGATAGAGTGCTTTTAGTTGAATATTTTTCTATTCTTCTTAGCATATTTGACCTCTCTTGGACCTTTAGTTTCCTATTCTAATTCAGTTTTTGGCCTAGGCAAGTAAGTGGGCTTAATTGCTAATCGGTGCGTATTTTCAGATTTTTGCTCACTTGACGTATCTGACTTGTCCAGGACCTATAGAGTACTACCAATCCCCGAATGGAGCGTTCTAGGAGTCCCTGGAAAGATAAAGAAAAGATCTACAAGTTTGCTAGAAATAGCCCAAGGCCAATTCTGTCATTTAGAGGGTCATTTTAAGCTTCGAAGTTAGCACCTCTGCACTTGTAATTTTGGGCTGCGAATTTGACTTTCATGGTTGTAAATAGCAAATAATTAGATTGTTGGGTTTGTTTATGGCCCATTCTATTTTCAGAACTTAGTCTCTATTTATATTAGTGACTTTAGTGAAACTTAGACAACACTCTTTACATTTCAATAAACAAGTTTTATATTTCTTTTCTTTAGGTTTTTAGGATCAAAACCCTTGCTCTCATTTTCATTCAACTATTCTTGTTTGTTCTTCATTTTCATTTTTCTGTTCTTCCATTTTCGTGCAATAATTCCATAGGGCTTTCACTGATGATGATCATGGAAGGCTAAATCCTCACTCAATCCAAGGAACCAACCCAAGCACAAGGAGAATTTGAGTTCTGGTTTGGTATTTCGAATTCTATGTGAATGTTCATCTTTTTCTTCAATTGCTATTTTGTTTTCATGATTATGAATGCGTTTAGGATTGAAAACAGATTAGGTTATGGATTCATTTCCTAATTTCGAATATTAATCACTGATTAATTGGATGATATTCCAGTTAGAGTTGTGGTTTCAATCAATTTAGGGGTTAAGTCGATTGAGTTGCTTCTAATGAGATTGAATGAACTTTCATAATAGGATAAATTTCTGAGAACAATGATGATTCGAATTGCTTGGTGAGGTGAATTTGATTGATGCTTTAATTCTGTTTTACATCACTTCTTTTGAATTGTGTTAGTTTCTGTGTTGCTCTTTAATTTTAGTTTACGTTTTTGCAAGTTTTACTTACCCACATAAACTGTTCGATAAAATTTCCCCCTCACTGTTATTCGTAAATTGAAGCTAGAACCATATTGATTGTGTCTCTGAGTCGACCTAGGTTAATCCTGTGCTACAGAATTAACGTAGTTAAATTGTTTTGGTGCGTGTCGACAACGTAATATCAAAACGCGTCGTTGCCGGGGACACGGTTCATTGTGTGCTAGCTTTAATTTGCTGTAAATAGTTCATAGTAGTAGTTATATATATAAAAAAAATATTTGCATACATTCACTGCATATTGACATTCTGTTGCACAATTGCATGTTGTCACATATTTGCATTGTTGTTGCTGTGCATTATGAAGTATATATGATGTAGTTTATGTGTGCTGTAAAGAAAAAACAGAGAAAACAGAGAAAAAATAGAGCAAAAAATATAGTAGTAGTAGGGAGAAAGTAGTGTAGTGTAGTTGTTTTCGTAGTGTCATTTTGTTGTCCCAAAATATTTCCAGCTTGTGCAGTTTGAGTTGCAATTTGTGTCCCAAGGTTTATCCCTCATTTTAAACAAAATCAACCCCTTTAGGGTTTGGGTGTGGGTTCAAATTGGCAAATTCGAACTCTAAGTAGGAGTTTTGGACAAGTTTTTACAATTGGCGTAGGGGCATTCTGGTAATTTCATAGCAAACTATCTCAGAATTGGCTGAAATTTTACCAGAAGGTGCAGAAAATTCATACATCAAGTTGTACCTATTATGGAGCAACACGTTCACCAGGGGTCCAAATCGCTAAATTCCATCGTTTAGGCCATTTTTTAGTCGATTTTCTAATTTCATGATTTTTAAAAATCACCAAAAAAATCACAAAAATCAATCATGATTTTTAGACATTCACTATTATTTTTTTAGATTTTTTGAAAAAATTTTAGGGTAGTTTTCCAATTTCTATTCCATTTCAGCATATATAGTTGGTAGTGTCCTAGTAGCGTAGCTGTTTGATATTTCTGTGCTGTCTGTGTTTATTGTTCCTTATGAGCTGAACTGTGTATGACTAGGTCCACATCAAGTGAACTATATTCATTTGATCCTGAGATAGATAGGACATTTCACATATTAAATAGACATAACCTTAGGTTAGATGACTTAGATGACTTTGATAGTGTAGTTTTAGACAGTAGTGTAGTATCTTCTAACTTTGATTCTGAATCTGAATTTGCTTCTACTCCTTCTACTTCTACACATCTTGATATCATGGCTGATAACAACCTAACTCTTAAGGAGTTAGCTACACCAGATGTTGTTTACCAACCTTGGTGTATTCAATACCCTGAGACTGAGGTCAGTTATGAGCTGAAATCTGGCCTGATCCATTTTGCTCCCTAAGTTTCATGGACTTGCTGGTGAAGATCCACATAAACAACTTAAGGAGTTTCATGTGGTGTGTTCCACCATGCGACCACATGATGTTCATGAGGATTATGTTAACATGAAGGCATTCCCTTTCTCTCTGGATGGTGTTGCTAAGGATTGGTTGTACCTTCAAGCAGATCCTATCACCACTTGGACTAACATGAAGAGAAGATTTTTTGGAGAAATTCTTCCCTACCTCTAGAACAGCATCCATCCGGAAGGAAATTTGTGGCATAAGGCAGTTTCCTGGTGAGTCTCTGTATGAGTATTGGGAGAGATTCAACAAGCTGTGTGCTACCTGTCCTCACCATCAAATCAGTGAACAATTACTGATTCAATATTTTTATGAAGGATTGATGTTGATGGATAGGAGTATGAATCAAGGTATGGTCCTGGTCCACAACAACAACAGCCCTTTAGACCTCCACAGCAACCCTTCCAGCCTGCCACTACTAAATACCAACCTCCTCCTTTTAGACAACAACCACAATTTGAGCAACCTGCACCTGCACCTGCACCTACACCTACACAACCTGTGCAGGCTAGTTCTTGACCTTCCTTGGAGGATTTAATGAAGCAAATAGCAACCAACAATCTCCAATTTCAACAAAATGACAGTACCACCATCCAGGACCTGCAGACTCAGTTTGGACAGTTAGCTACAACTGTCAACCAGATGCAGCAGCAAGGTTCTGGTAACCTTCCAGCACAACCAATTATTAATCCGAAGAATGTGAGTGCTATTACCTTGAGGAGTGGCACGGAACTTCCAGATGCTGGTGCTAGAATTGATGCTGGTGCTAGTAAAAAAGTTGATAATGGTGCCAAAACAGATTCTGCACCAAAACAGATTCCCTTACCTTTTCCTTCTAGAGCCATTCCTGCAAAGAAAGTGGTGGACCTTGATTCTGATCTGCTTGAGACTTTCAGGAGGGTGGAAGTCAACATTCCCCTCTTGGATGCCATCAAACAGATTCCAAAATATGCAAAATTCTTAAAAGACTTGTGCACCCACAAGAGGAAGCTTAAGGGAAATGAGCAAGTGAAGATGGGCAGAAATGTTTCTGCACTGATATAGGGCAAAATTGTTGATGTCATCCCACTATCCACCTTGCACAAAAGTGCAAGGATCCTGCCACTTTCACTGTCCCATGCACCATTGGAAATATTACTTTTGCAGATGACTTGTGTGATCTTGGTGCCTCCATTAATGTCATGCCCACATCAGTTTACAAAGCATTACACCTTGGTGAGATGAAATCCACTGGTGTTGTCATCCACTTAGCCAACATGAGTGTTGCACTTCCACTTGGACTTATTGAAGATGTGCTGGTGCGAGTTAATAATCTGATTTTCTCGACAAATTTTTACATTTTGGATATGGAGAATGAGTCTTCCAGCCATAGTTCCACACTGATCCTAGGGAGACCATTCTTGATGACAGCCAGGATTAAAATTGATGTGCATGCAGGAACTTTTTCTATGGAGTTTGGTGATGACATTGTTCAGTTTAACATCTTTGAGGCTATGAGACATCCTGTAGAGGAGCATTCTGTTTTTCTTCTTGATATCATTGATGCTGCAATAGATAGTGTAGATATTTCTGACTTACTTTTTGATTTATATTCTGACTTTTCTGACTTTGATCTTGGTTCTTGTAATTGTACCTGTGATGATTCTGCTGCTGTGTGTAGCATTTGTGTGGAAATTTCCTCCGCACTTCACTCTGATTGTGTTCCAGGTACAGATACAAGTTTTGAGCCTACTATCCCACTTACCTCAGCCCCTAGTCTTTCCTTACCTTCCACTATTCAGCCCCCTTCCTTGGAGCTTAAGTCACTACCTGAGGACCTCATGTATGCATATTTAGATGATGCTCAAAATCTCCCAATCATCATATCTAGTAGTCTGCCACTGGAGCATGAAGAAAAGTTGATAGGAGATTCTTTTCTTGGACATGCAGGTTTTTATAGGAGATTCATTCGGGATTTTAGTAAGATTGCATTGCCATTGTCCAAGCTTCTCCAAAAGAATGTAGACTTTAAATTTGACCAGCCTTGCAAAGAGGCATTTGAGGGATTGAGGAGGAAGCTGACTACCTCTCCCATCATGCAGCCGCCAAATTGGGAGCTTCCCTTTGAGCTGATGTGTGATGCCTCTAATTATGCACTTGGGGCTGTGTTGTCCCAAAGAGTTGGTAAACTATCCCATGTCATTGCTTATGCTTCACGCACTCTGGATGCAGCCCAAGTTAACTACACCACCACTGAGAAGGAGCTTTTGGCTATTGTTTTTGCTCTAGATAAATTTAGATCCTACTTGCTTTGCTCCCATATCACTGTCTTTACTGACCATGCAACTTTGAATACCTGTTGAAGAAGCCTGATGCTAAACCTAGATTGATCAGGTGGATGCTTCTTCTTCAGGAATTTGACATTGAGATTAAGGACAGAAGTGGTGCAGAAAACTTGGTTGCTGATTACTTGAGCAGGATTGAAGGACCTCTTGAGTCCTTTCCCATTCGTGATAATTTTCCTGATGAGCACTTGATGCATTTGCATTCATCACTTGTCACACCTTGGTTTGTTGACATTGTTAATTTCCTTGTTGCATCTGTTGTTCCACCTCATGCATCTAGGTCCCAAATAGCTAAACTTAAGAGTGATGTTAAATACTATGTTTGGGATGATCCTTATTTGTGGAGGTTTGGTAGTGACCAAGTGATCCGAAGGTGTGTGTCTGACCATGAAATTCAATCTATTCTTCAGTTTTGTCATGGCACACCTACCGGAGGTCATTTTGGTCCTTAGAGGACCGCTAGGAGTGTAAGGACTTTTATTTTCGGCGCGCGGGGATTCAGGTCAGAAAACCCTGCTAAGGGTGCGGCGCCGGTGGCGCCAGGATTAGCGTTTATGGCTCCAAATATAATAGCGGGAATCAGTAAGCATAAATCTAAGTTTTATGGCTGTTCTGGCATATGGCGCGACCCACTTGAAGTGTGGCGCGACACGCGCCATATGTGTTTTACAGGGCAGATGGCTCTGC
>PYAF01002979.1:22380-33780 GCA_007407185.1 Glycine tomentella | reverse complement strand
GTTTAGGTTATGAGAAACTGGATCAGCAGGGGTGTGCCTTTTGTGCTTGGTGTGTGACTTTTATGTGATTTTGTGTTATTCCATATATATTGTATCAAGAAAAGCGATTCTGAGCTTCCGCTGAGTTTTATAAACTATGTTTTAAACGTTAAACTGATATTATGAATGATAACACGTCGGAGGCCTACGGGGTGTTACATGATATATCCTCCATCTTTAAGAGTTAGATTTGTAAGCATAGACACGTCACTTGTCATATGTCTAGAGCATCCACTATCAAGGTACCATATTGAGGATTTAGCTCTTAGACATACCTGCAAAAATCAAATCAATTTATAAAGGAAGGTACCCAATTGAGGTTGAGTCCATAGGGGTTAGTAGCTTTCTTTTTCTTTGGAACCCAAATGCAATCTCCATTAGGCACATAGAATCTCCTAGCATAGCATTTGTATGATGTATGTCCTTTTTCCATACAATAGTTGCATGTTACAAATTTTGATGTTTTTCTAAAGAATGCATTTTGATTGATCTTTGAGCTTTTAAACCACTTTTGATTGTTCTGATTTTGAGGCACAAATACAATTTTTCCAAAGGATTTTGAGCCTTGTTGGTAACCCCAAACCAAAAGTATCTCCAGCATACTTTTGCACACTTAACATTTCAGCCAAGTTGCATTTTCCATTGTAAAGCTTTCTCAAAAGATCAATTAAATCATTGTTCTTGGATAAAAGTAACATGTACTTTTCTCCTTGACTTTTTTTGTAATCATCAAAATCTTTTTGCAGCAAGTTAAATTTGTCAACATTTGTAGAAGAAGAAGCACATACACATCCATTCATATTGTAACTTGAAACAAGTTTTTCATTTTCTTCTTTCAAGTTGCAAATTTCAATTTGAAATTCAGTAATTTTTGCAACATGCCATCTAAGATTTCCTTTGAGCTTGTTATTAGATTTTGCAAGCTTTTGGGCCTCTTCATGCATTTCTTGGAAAGCATTAATAGGTTGTTCAAGTTCAGAATTTACCTCATCTCCATCACTTGATAGGTCATCATCATCTTCATTGATAGTGGAGGTGAGACACATGTTGGCTTCTTCATTTTCAGTTGAAGATTATGAGGTTGTTGACTCATTATCTTCCCAAGCTATGTAGGCTCTTTTAGATTTCCCTTCCTTCCTCATCTTGTTGTCCCCTTGTTGCTTGTTCAAGTAGATTGAACATTCAGATTTGATGTGGTCAGGTTTCCCACATTCAAAGTAAGTAAAATTGTTGTCAATCTTGTTGTTATTGTTGTTTTTTGTGAACCTTTTGTTCTTGTTTTTCCTCAAGAACTTGTTGAACTTCTTGACAACTAAGTTCATGTTGTCCTCTTCATCCTCATCACTTGATTCTTCCTATTTTTCAGCTTTTGAAGTTGTAGCTTTTAGTGCAATGCTTTTGCTTTTCTTTTTGGCATCTTCAGCACAAGTTAGTTGAGACATTTCAAGCTCATATTCAAGTAGCTTACCAAATAGTGCAGTCATGGACATCTATGATAGATCTTTGGATTCCTTGATTGCTGTCACCTTTGGTTGTCAAGGCTTTGTTAGACACTTCAAGATCTTGATGTTTGATTCTTCAGTATCAACGATCTTCCCAAGACCCAATAGATGATTGACAATATGAGTGAATCTTGCCTGCAGCTGAGAAATGCTTTCATTGGTGTTCATCTTGAACATCTCATACTCATGGATCAATGCATGCTTCCTTGATCTTCTTAACATCTTCAGTTCCTTCATGAGTAATCTCCAGCATCTCCCACATTTCTTTTGCACTTGTGCATCTCACTGTTCTAAAAAATTCATCAGAAGAAAGTGCAGAGGTGATCATATTTTTAGCTTTAAAATCATATTGGACAACCTTTTGTTCAACATCTGTCATCTCATCCCATTCTTTGAGAATCACTTCATCGGCAACAGTTTTCTTTGGAATAAAAGGACCATTTTCTATATCATTCCAAGCACCTGGGTCATTTGATTGACTAAAGATTTTCATTCTATTTTTCCAAAAACTGAAGTGCCCCCCTTCAAACATAGGAGGTCTGTTTAGAGAAGCCCCTTCTTTGAAGGTTATTTGTGAGGTATTCATTTTTCTTTTTGAAGAAAAACTAGTGATCTTGAATAACTCTCAAGAACCAGCTCTTGATGCCAATTGAAAATAATAGGAATTCACAATAACCAAGAGAGGGGTGAATTGGTTATTACCTTGGTATTTTAAAAACTTTTTCAAATCAGAGTTTCAAAATCTTTATCACTTTCAAAATCAAGATATCTTTTACTCAATCAAATGTCTCAGCCCAAGAATTCAATAGATCAAAAATGAACTTGTTGAACAATGAATATGAATCAAAGATCAATGAGTAAGATGAGAATAGAAATATAAAATCAACACACAAGCAATTTATACTGGTTCACTTCAAAACTTGAAGCTACATCCAGTTTCTTCTAATCAACACTAGATTGGAGTTCCACTATTATAAAATTTCTGTTCTTACATGCAATTACAACATCTCCCCTTTATCAACCCTAGATAAAGATTAGAAATCTAAAACACTATTAGATCTAAGAGACAAAGAACCAGAGAACACTACTCTGTTCTTTACACTAGAGAACCCTTCACTGGATACAAGCAAGAACCCACTTTACGATAATAATCTTACACAGAAATTCAGAACGAAATTTACACACAACAATTAAGGAGAGAGATAACCTGATGATCCAATGAATGAATGCAAATGAATTACCAAATCAGGTTGAGTAGAAATCAAACTTAGAACATACTTATCCTTAATCTTGAAAAGAATCTTGCTCAAGAATCATTCAAAGACCGATTGATATTTTGAATGAAGCAAGAAGTAAAAACACTTAGAAAATCACTTAAGAATTGCTTAAGAGGCTTGTGTATACTCAGACATAAGAATGATCAAGTTGTGAAATAAGCTCAGCCTTCAATCCCATTTATAACATAATTTGTAACTAACTGTAATCGATTAAACGCGCCTAATAATCGATTATTATTCTTATGTAATCGATTAAAATGACCATGTAATCGATTAAACCGTTCAAGAATAATTCTGGGTTTTTCTAACGAGCAAAATAATGGATTATCCTGAGCTGTAATCGATTAAAACAGAAAGTCTTAGTTTTACAAATTGTATTGTGTAATCGATTAAAATATTTGGTAATCAATTAAAGCAGAAAACATATATTTTCAAACCGAACGTGTAATCGATTACAATCTTTGGTAATCGATTAAAACAACAAAGTGATTTTTCTCAAACAACCTAAGTAATCGATTACAATGTATGGTAATCGACTATCACAACAAGGCTTAAAAACATGATTAACTATTTAATCGATTGCAACCATTAAGTAATCGATTAAATTCATTAACAAAGCAGTTTTGTTTTAAACAAGGATCAAATAATCGATTATTCCGATAAGTAATCGATTACAATGTTCATACAAGATTTTCCAGATTGAACAAAGAACAGATTAATCGATTATAATCTTAAATAATCGTTTAAATCAGTGAAAAAGCATTTTTCAAAAAACCTTTCACTTAGATTAAAACCTTAACCAAATTATTAAAGCTTTGTTATTTTATTTGAAAACCATTTAGATTAATGAATTGTGAATGAATAAAAGCAAATCATGGATCATCAGATTAACCTTTCTCTTACATTTAAATCAATTACAACTTCAAGACATCCAAGCATGTTGAAAGCTCAAAACAAATCTTGAATCATATTCTTCCATTCTTCATGATGCTCCTCTATATCCAACAACTTATATAGGGCAAAACTGTTGATGCCATTCCACTATCCACCTTGCCACAAAAGTGCAAGGATCCTGGCACTTTCACTATCCCTTGCACCACTGGAGAATGTACTTTTGCATATGCCATGTGTGACCTTGGAGCTTTGATTAATGTTATGCCCACATCGGTTTATAGATCATTACATCCTAGTGATTTGAAACCCACTGGCGTTGTCATTCACTTAGCCAACAGGAGTGTTGTGCTTCCACTTGGACTTATTGAAGATGTGCTGGTGTGAGTTAATAATTTGATTTTTCTAGCAGATTTTTACATTTTGGATATGGAGAATGAGTCTTCCAGCCATGGTTCTACATTGATCCTAGGGAGACCATTATTGATGACAGCAGGACTAAAATTGATGTGTATGTAGGAATTCTTTCCATGGAGTTTGGTGATGACGTTGTCTAGTTTAACCTTTTTGATGCCATGAGACATCCTGTAGAGGAGCATTTTGTTTTTCTGATTTTTCTGATTTTGATCTTGGTTGGTAGGTAAATCACATTATTGCTTTCTTGATGGTTTTTCCGGTTACTTGCAAATTCATATTGCACCAGAGGATCAACACAAGACCATATTCACCTGTCCATTTGGCACATTTGCCTACACCCGGATGCCTTTTGGCCTATGCAACGCACCTGGCACTTTCCAAAGGTGCATGGTGTATCTTTTCTGATTTATTAGAGAGTTGCATGGAGGTGTTTATGGATGATTTCACTATTTATGGTTCCTCTTTTGATGCATGCTTGGATAGTCTCTCTAGAGTATTTGACCGATGTATTGGGACTAACCTTGTTCTTAACTTTGAGAAATGTCATTTTATGGTGCATGAAGGTATAGTCTTAAGGAATTTGGTCTCTAGTAGAGGTCGTGAGGTCGATAAGGCCAAGATTGATGTGATTACTTCTTTACCTTACCCAGCTTCTGTGCGAGAAGTGTGTTCTTTTCTTGGACATGCGAGTTTTTATAGGAGATTCATTCAGGATTTCAGCTAGATTGCATTGCCATTGTCCAAGCTTCTCCAAAAGGACGTAGACTTTATGTTTGACCAGCCTTGCAAAGAGGCATTTGAGGGATTAAGGAAAAACCTTACTACCTCTCCCATTATGCAGCCACCAAATCGGGAGCTTCCCTTTGAGCTCATGTGTAATGCCTCTAATTATGCACTTGGGGCTGTGTTGTCACAAACATAGAGTTGAAAAACTCTCCCATGTCATTGATTATGTTTCACACACTTTGGATGCAACCCAGGTTAACTACACCACCACTGAGAAGGAGCTTTTGGCTATTATTTTTGCTTTAGATAAATTTAGATCTTATTTGCTTTGCTCCTATATCACTGTCTTTACTAACCATGTAGCTTTGAAGTAAGATTGAAGGATACTTCTTCTTCAAGAGTTTGACATTGAGATTAAGGACATGAGTGATGCAGAAAACTTGGTTGTTGATCATTTGAGTAGGATTGAGGGACTTGTTGAGTTCTTTCTTATTCGTGATAATTTCCCTGACGAGCATTTGATGCATTTGCATTCATCACATGTCACACCTTGGTTTGCTGACATTGTGAATTTCATTGTTGCATCTGTTGTCCCACCTCATGCATCTAGGTCCCAAATAGATAAACTTAAGAGTGATGCTAAATATTATGCGTGGGATGATTCTTATTTGTGGAGGTTTGGTAGTAACCAAGTGATCTGTAGGTGTGTACCAGATTATGAAATTTAGTCTATTCTTTAGTTTTGTCATGGCACACCCACCGGAGGTCATTTTGGTCCTCAACGGATCGCTAGGAGGGTATTGGAATATGGGTTCTTTTGGCCCACCTTGTTTACAGATGCTCATCACTTTACCACCACTTATTAGCAGTGTTAGAGAGCAGGAGGAACCATACACATAGGCATGAGATGCCTCAACAGTCCATTATTTTTTGTGAGATTTTTTATTTGTGGGATATTGATTTTATGGGTCCATTTCCTGTTCCTCATGGTTTTTCATATATTTTGCTTGTTGATTATGTCTCTAGATGGGTTGAAGCTAAGGCCACCAGAACTACTGATTCTAAAGTTGTTGTGGATTTTGTGAGATCCAACATTTTTTGCAGGTTTGGTGTGCCTAGAGCCATTATCAATGACTAGGGTAGCCATTTTTATAATAGGTCATTGGCATCCTTGCTTCAGAAGTATGGGGTTGTGCATAGAGTTGCTACAGCTTATCATCCCCAAACTAATGGTCAAGTAGAGGTTTTTAACAGAGAGATCAAGCAAATGTTACAGAAGGTGGTGCAACCCAATAGGAAGGATTGGAGCAAGCTACTTGAGGATGCTTTATGGGCTCATAAGACCGCTTATCAAACACCTTTGAGGATGTCTCCCTATAGGGTGATTTTTGGTAAGTCATGCCACCTTCCAGTGGAGATTAAGCACCGTGCTTATTGGGTGGTGAAAAGTTGTAACATGGCATTTGATGAAGCGGGTATGGAAAGGAAGCTTCAGTTGCAAGAACTTGAAGAGATCCACCTATGAGAATTCCAAGATTTACAAGGAGAAAGTGAGGAGATTTCATGACTCTAGGATTCTTAGGAAGGAGTTTCATAGTGGCCAAAAAGTGCTCTTATTTAACTCTCGCCTTAAGCATAAAGGAAGCTTCAGTTGCAAGAACTTGAAGAGAACCACCTATGAGAACTTCAAGATTTACAAGGAGAAGGTGAGGAGATTTCATGACTCTAGGATTCTTAGGAAGGAGTTTTATAGTGACCAAAAAGTGTTCTTGTTTAACTCTCGCCTTAAGCATATTTCCAGTAAACTTCGATCTAGATGGGATGAACCTTTTGTTATTACTAATGTTTTTCCCCATTGATACAATCTTAAAACCAAGGCAAGTGAAGGAAGACTTGGAATTACACATGGAAGCACTTCCTTTGGTGATTAAAGGGCCAATGACAAGGGCTAGGGCTCAAATACTCCAAGATCATATACAATCCAACCTCAATCTCTTGGAGAACCATGGAGAAGGCTACAAAATGCTGAATTTATATGTTGTAATTGATTACAAGTAGCCTGTAATCGATTAAATGCTTTGTATAAATGTTAGAATTGTCAATAGCTCTGCTGTAATCGATTATTCCGTATTGTAATCAATTACATGAAAGTGTGAGATTATGTGAGTCCCTATGATAATCGATTATTCTGGCTTGTAATCGATTACCTGGTTTTGGGAGCTCCTGTGATAATCGATTATTTGGTGAGATAATCGATTATTTTGTTCACGAGTCAGTTTCCAGGATGATATGAGCAAAGTAATTGATTATCAAGAGTTAGTAATCGATTATTTGTTCCAAAATAATTGATTACCATTCGAAATAATCGATTATTACCGTTTTTGCAGTAGAGGCACCATTTTCAGTTTTTTTTTTAAACAGCTGTTTGGGTAGCTTCCCTTGGAAGCTACATTTGTATTTCATTTAAGACGCATTTACATTTCATTTGGCTTTAAATTCGTGGTCTATAAGAACCACAACACAACAGATTGTAGGGACTTTTTGGTTGAATGAAATTAGAATGCAGTTTATGTGTGAGAGGTTGAGAGTTATTCTCCCTTGTTCTTAGTGAAGAACTTCTTGTTTCTTATCAATAGCTTCTGAGCTATGGTGGTGATTCTTACAAGACTTATTGGAATTCCTATTCCATGGTATCAATCCAAATCCATTTATGATCTTCTTCCATTGTCCCAATTCCTAAAATCACAAAACCTAAAAAGCTGTCAAAACAGAGCACTTCATACTCTGTTTTCCTTTCCATTGAAGAATTGATTCCATTGCAAGGAAGATCAGGGCAAACAGGACTTGAATCAGTTCAGGAGTCCATTAGTGATAATACAATTATTATACACGTATTACAATTACATAATTAAACACATATGTGTAAAGAATATGAATATCTCACACTTTACCAAGAGGGCGGTGAATTGGTTAAACCTTAGTAAATTAAAAATTTCTTTAATCAAAATAAGAGTTCCTAGGATCTTTATCACTTTTCAAAACCAAGAAACCTTATTCAATCAAGTAGCTCAACCCCAAGGAATTCAATGGATCAAAACTGACTTTGTTGGTCAAGCAATTTAATCAAGAACACAATGAATATAAGAGTTAAGAAATAGAAAAGCAAAACACAAACAGATTTATACTGGTTCAATTCAACAATAGAAGCTACATCCAGTTTTCTTCCAACCAACACTAGGTTAGAGTTCTACTATTATAATTTTCAGTTCTTACAATCAATTACAATGTCTCCCTTTATCAACCCTAGATAAAGAACAGAAATCTAAAACCCTATTAGATTCTTAGAGACAAGAACCTGAGAACACTACTCAGTTCTTCCACCTAGAGAACCCCTTCTCTAGTTTCAAGCAAGAACCCAATTAAAATAACCAAAATTACAAAGAAAATCCAAAACGAAAATTACAATCAGATTAAGGAGAGAAACAACTTGATGATCCAATGATGCAATGCAAAATGAAGTTACCAGATCAGGTTGAATGATTACAAATCAAATAGCACAGCTTTCCTTAATCTTGAAATGGTTTCAAGCTCCAAGAATGAGTCAAACACTCATGATCAAAGCACAATGGAGCAAGAATGATTAAACCCTTAGAAAACACTTTAGAATGCTCA
This sequence comes from Glycine tomentella, assembly GCA_007407185.1. Classification (NCBI taxonomy): domain Eukaryota; kingdom Viridiplantae; phylum Streptophyta; class Magnoliopsida; order Fabales; family Fabaceae; genus Glycine; species Glycine tomentella. The sequence continues at coordinate 25,256 of PYAF01002979.1, read as the reverse complement.
CAAGACTGTTTAAGCTCAGAAAATACGTATGGGTATGTTCCACAAAGTTAGAAAAGCAATTGAGCATCAGTCCTATTTATAACAAACTTTTGTAATTGCCTGTAATCGATTAAACGGGCCTAATAATCGATTAAAACACTCATGTAATCGATTAAATAAACCTTATAATCGATTAAAATGTTCAACATAGTTTCTGGGCATAAGCAACGAGCAGGATAATCGATTATTCCGTCCTGTAATCGATTAAGACAAGAAACTCCAAAATATCAAAATGCACTATGTAATCGATTACAAACATTGGTTATCGATTAAAGCAGGAGTCTTTAAAAACTGAATGAACTATGTAATTGATTACGATATGTGGTAATCGATTAAACCAGCAAGACTTGTAAGCATTAACATATAGTGTAATCAATTACGAAATATGGTAATCGATTAAAGCAGGAAGACGACTTTTCCAATTAAACCAGTGTAATCGATTACAATACCTTGGTAATCGATTATCCCAACACTACTTAGAATCATATATAGCTATGTAATTGATTACTACCCATTAATAATCGATTAGCATGTTCAGCAAGGCAGTTTATATGAAAACAAAGGTCAAATAGTCGATTATTCCGATAGGTAATCAAATCGATTACATTGTTCTTGAAAGTTTTTCCAGAATAGACTAAGAACAAAATAATCGATTAAGTGAAGTAAGTAATCGATTAAACCAGAAGGAATGATATTTTTCCAAAAACTTAGTCAAATAATTAAAGCCTTGTGATTTTCATGAACCTAATTAATTTAATTATGGATTAATATGAATGCAATGCACTTGGATCACAATAATTGCTTTTCTCTTACACATTTCACACTAATTAATTTTCAAGGCATCCATTGCATGTTGAAAGCTCAAAACCAATGTTTGAATCACAATTCCTTTGCATTCTTTAAGTAGCTCCCCCTGAATCCAACAATATGTACATATATATTAAATCATTACATGTCATCCACATGTTAGAACTTCCTTTAGTTTTACATGTATATACACCTGAAGTTACATATCTAACAAATAGTCAAAGAACTAACTAAGAAATCGTTGATTAACAAAACATAACTCTTTCTCCAAAAAGAAATCCAACGCCATCACGTCGGCTTGGCAGCTCCAACCAAAAAGAAGATCTCCCTCCAAGGTCACCTACTGCTGCTCATCTGCTTACACGAACGAAAGTTCGCGATCATTGATATTACGTTGTCGACACGCACCAAAACAATTTAACTACGTTAATTCTGTAGCACAGGATTAACCTAGGTCAAATTACAGACACAATCAATATGGTTCTAGCTTCAATTTACGAATAACAGTGAGGGGGGAATTTTATCGAACAGTTTATGTGCGTAAGTAAAACTTGCAAAAACGTAAACTAAAATTAAAGAGCAACACAGAAACTAACACAATTCAAAAGAAGTGATGTAAAACAGAATTAAAGCATCAATCCAAGTCACCTCACCAAGCAATTCTCAGAAATTTATCCTATTATGAAAGTTCATTCAATCTCATTAGAAGCAACTCAATCGACTTAACCCCTGAATTGATTGAAACCACAACCCTAACTGAAATATCATCCAATTAATCAGTGATTAATATTCGAAATTAGGAAATGAATCCATAACCCAATCCATTTTCAATCCTAAACGCATTCATAATCATGAAAACAGAATAGCAATTGAAGAAGAAGATGAACATTCACATAGAATTCGAAATACAAAACCATAACTCAAATTCTCCTTGTGCTTGAGTTGGTTCCTTGGATTGAGTGATGATTTAGCCTTCCATGATCATCATCAGTGAAAGCCCCATGGAATTATTGCACGAAAATGGAAGAATAGAAAAACGAAAATGAAGAACAATGAAGAACAAGCAAGAACAGTTGAGAGAAAATGAGAGCAAGGGTTTTGATCCTAAAAACCTAAAGAAAAGAAATATAAAACTTGTTTATTGAAATGTAAAGAGTGTTGTCCAAGTTTCACTAAAGTCACTAATATAAATAGTGACTAAGTTCTAAAAATAGAATGGGCCATAAACAAACCCAACAATCTAATTATTTGCTATTTACAACCATGAAAGTCAAATTCGCAGCCCAAAATTATAAGTGCAGAGGTGCTAACTTCAAAGATTAAAATGACCCTCTAAATGACAGAATTTGCCTTAGGCTATTTCTAGCAAACTTGTAGATCTTTTCTTTATCTTTCCAGGGACTCCTAGAACGCTCCATTTGGAGATCGGTAGCACTCTATAGGTACTACACAAGTCAGATACATCAAGTGAGCATAAATCCGAAAATACGCAACAATTAGCAATTAAGCCCACTTACTTGCCTAGGCCAAAAACTGAATTAGAATAGGAAAATAAAGGTCCAAGAGAGGTCAAATATGCTAATAAGGATAGAAAAATATTCAACTAAAAGCACTCTATCAAAATGCCCCATACTTAAACTTTTGCACTCCTGGGCAAAACTAAAAGAAAGACTAAGAGAAAAATTGAAAGTAGACCAAAAATTTAGAGAAAGTGTATGAACAAGGCACACATATTTTTCAATGGATCACAACAATGCTCAAAAGTGAGAGATGGAAAGATGGAAGAATAATGTTGAGGTAACAAACAATCCATGAAAACATGATCCAAAGTACAAAGTGAAAAAGTAGTCAAGTTTAGAATCAAGAATGCACCAAGGTGATAGAATTCTCTCAAAGGGTGGCACTCAACCTCACATGATGTGTATGGCTTGTATTTACACTCAAACACCACATGCAACTAGCACATCCAAGCATTGACAAACCTCTCATTCATTCAACTTGAAATACACATGCATCAAAAGATCAAAAGG
>PYAF01002979.1:9114-19987 GCA_007407185.1 Glycine tomentella | reverse complement strand
TTTATACATATGGCGCGGGTCGCGCCGCACTCCACGTGGGTCGCGCTGAAGGCCAGAAAACCCTAAAACTTGCATTTTTAAGCATCATTCAAAGGATTCTAAAGCATGATCATATTCCTTAACCTTTAAACTTAGATTCATGCTTAATCTAAGCTTAAACACATGCTTCATCATATGTTTACAAATCCCAGATATTACACCACCCATGATGATCACATGCAGTGTGGGTGACTTTCCTGTGCACCACTGTGACACCCTGACTGATCATGCAAGTTCTGGACCAGTGATTGGGGCTATCTGACTGTGGCCACTAATGTTGATGATTTTATGATAAGTTGAGATCTCAGTCATGCATCATATAAAAAGATGAGCATGCATCTTATGCATCACATAGTTGGGTTACTGCTTGATGATCTGTATACTGTATAGGTTGTGTGGTCTTTTTATAATTAAGATTTTATCCATATGTGCTTATATATATTATTCAAACTATGTTTGTCACAAACTTACCCGAGTTGTGTCTGTGGTTGACACCTGTGATGACCCCAATTCATTTGGGCGAGCAGAGGAACAAGAAAGCATGAGTTGTAGATGAAGATTGTTGAAGAAGTTTTTGATGAACTGTTTGTTGTAGTCTGTAATTTTGTGGCATGTAATTTGTAGTAGACCGTCTGTGTATTATTTTGGATAACTGTATTTGGACTGTATCTTATTATTATTCTAATTCAACCGTGGTGAGGAAGAACCGTGTACGTCACAAACGAATCATTTGCAAGTGAAGCGAAAAGAATTTTCGTGAAAATTTATAACTAAAAACGTTATAATACAGAAAGGACACGAATTTCCATATAAAAATAATCAAGCACAAGTGAGCTAAGAAAGGCGTTACAGTAATCGATTATTCCAGATGACCCGAGTTTTCTAATACACATGTGTAATCGATTAAATTCCCAAATAATCGATTAACACAGACCATTTGAAAAACACATCAATGCATATTTAATAGATTATGAATATCTGGTAATCTATTAAACCAGATGAAAATGCTTTTACAAAATATGCAGAGACTCAGATAATCGATTATTCCGTGAAGTAATCGATTATCACAGAGCACGTCTATTTCAGAGTTAAACATATTTAATCGATTACGAATCAATGGTAATCGATTAAAATGTTCATAAGGCAATATGCAGATCCATTCACATGCATTTAATCGATTATATCATATATGTAATCGATTAAAACAATGAAATACAATTTTATAAAAATCTAATTGCCTTTATGACTTTACATCTAAATTCTTATTACCATATGATTAAACATGATAAAATGTATGTATGAATGCATGAATTAATCAAGATTAGTGAGGATTATGAAGCTTTAACTACTTGAACCAAGCTTAAGCAAGAAATTACAAATGCCATCAATTGAGTGGGCATGAAAAACATCAAAACTTGCATTCTTCATTCTTCTTGATTCCATATCTTCATCTTCCTCATAGCTAACATCTCTGAGTCGACCTAGGTTAATCATGTGCAACTGAATTAGCGTAGTTTAATTGTTTTGAATTAATACATTAAGGTGACCCCTGTGAAGGATGAACATGGTCAGGGGGTCCAAATTGCTAAATTCCTTGATCTAAACCATTTTTGAATTTATTTTGTGTTTTCATGATTTTTTTAAAAACCATCAAAAAAATTACAAAAATCAAGCATGATTTATAGACATTTACTGTGGTATTTTTGAATTTTTTTAAAATTGTTTGGGCAGTTTTCCAATTTCTATTTCATTTCAGCAAATATTGGAAATAATTTCCTAGTAGAGTAGCTTTCTATTATTTTTGTTATTCTTGTGATTTTGTTCTTTGATGAGTTGAACTGTGCATGACTAGGTCCCAACCAAGTGACTTGCATTCATATGATCCTGAAATAGATAGGACCTTTCACAGATTAACCAGACATAATAGTAGTCTAGATGAATTTGAAAGTGTAGTTCTAGATAGTAGTGTAGTGTTTTTTGAGTCTTCTATTTCTGAGTCTATTTCTCATTCTGCACATCTTGATTCTGAAAATTTGGTTGATACAATGGCTGATAACAACTTAACTATTAAGGAATTGGCTACAGCCGATGTTGTTTATCAACCTTTGTGTATTCAATATCCTGAGACTGAGGTTAGTTATGAGCTCAAATATAGTATGATCCATTTGCTTCCAAAGTTTCATGGTCTTGCTGGTGAAGATCCACATAAGCATCTTAAGGAGTTTCATGTCGTGTGTTCCATCATGCGACCACATGACATTCATGAGGATTATGTCAAGATGAAGGCATTTCCATTCTCTCTGGATGGTGTTGCTAAGGAATGGTTGTACATTCAACCAGATCCTATCAACACTTGGACAAATATGAAGAGAAGATTCTTGGAGAAATTCTTCCTTGCATCCAGAACAACATCCATCCTGAAAGAAATTTGTGGTATAAGGCAGCTTCCTGGAGAGACTTTGTATGAGTACTGGGAGAGATTCAACAAGCTATGTGCTACCTGTCCTTACCATCAAATTAGTGAGCAATTATTGATCCAATATTTTTATGAAGGCTTGATGTTGATGGACAGGAATATGATAGATGGAGCCAGTGGAGGCGCTTTGATGGACAAGACTCCTCTTGCTGCAAGACAGTTGATGAAGCCAATGGCAACCAGCAACATCTAGTTTCAACAAAGTCAGTGCCACCATCCAAACCTGCAGACTCAGATTGGACAGTTAGCTACAACTGTCAACCAGATGCAGTAGCAAGGTTCTGGCAACATTCCAGCACAACCAGTTATTAATCTGAAGAATGTGAGTGCTATTACCTTTAGGAGTAGCACAAAGCATCCAAATGTTGGTGCTAAAATTGATGCTGGTAACAAAATTGATGATGGTGCCAAAACAAATTTTGCACCAACACATATTCCCTTACCTTTCCCTTCTAGATCCATTTCTGCAAAGAAAGTGGTGGAGCTTGATTCTAATCTGCTTGAGACTTTCAGGAAGGTGGAAGTCAACATTCCCCTCTTGGATGCCATCAAACAGATTCCAAAATATGCAAAGTTCTTGAAGGATTTGTGCACCCACAAGAGGAAGCTCAAGGGAAATGAGCAAGTAACGATGGGCGGAAATGTTTCTACATTTATGAAAATAATAGGAATACTTCATAATAACCGAGGGGGGTGAATTGGTTAATACCTTGGTATTTTAAAAACTTTTTCAAATCAGAGTTTCAGGATCTTTATCACTTTCAAAACCAAGATATCTTTTACTCAATCAAATGTCTCAGCCCAAGAATTCAATAGATAAAAAATGAACTTGTTGAACAATGAATATGAATCAAAGAATCAAAGATCAATGAATAAGATGATAATAGAAATATAGACTCAACACACAAGCAATTTATACTGGTTCACTTCAAAACTTGAAGCTACATCCAGTTTCTTCTAATCAACACTAGATTAGAGTTCCACTATTATAAAATTTTTGTTCTCACATGCAATTACAACATCTCACCTTTATCAGCCCTAGATAAAGATTAGAATTCTAAAACACTTCAAAACCAAAGAACACTACTATGTTCTTTACACTAGAGAACCCTTCTCTGGATATAAGCAAGAACCCACTTTACAATAGTAATCTTACACAGAAACTCAGAATGAAATTTACACACAACAATTAAGGAGAGAGATAACCTGATGATCCAATGAATAAATGCAAATGAATTATCAAATTAGGTTGAGAAGAAATCAAACTCAGAACATACTTCTCCTTAATCTTGAAAAAAATCTTGCTCAAGAATCATTCAAAGACCCATTGATGTTTTGAATGAAGCAAGAAGTCAAAACACTTAGAAAATCACTTAGGAATTGCTTAAGAGGCTTGTGCATACTCAGAAATACGAATGATCAAGTTGTGAAATAAGCTCAACCTCCAATACTATTTATAACAGAATTTGTAACTAACTGCAATCGATTAAACGCGCCTAATAATCGATTATTATTCTTATGTAATCGATTAAAATGACCATGTAATTGATTAAACCATTCAAGAATAATTTGGGTTTTTCTAACGAGCAAAATAATTGATTATCCCGAGTTGTAATCGATTAAAATAGAAAGTCTTAGTTTTACAAATTGTATCATGTAATCAATTAAAATATTTGGTAATCGATTAAAGCAGAAAACATATATTTTCAAATTGAACGTGTAATCAATTACAATCTTTGGTAATCCATTAAAACAACAAATTGATTTTTCTCAAACAACCTAAGTAATAGATTACAATGTGTGGTAATCGACTATCACAGGAAGGCTTAAAAACATGATTAACTATGTAATCGATTACAACCCTTAAGTAATCGATTAAATTCATTAACAAAGCAGGTTTGTTTTAAACAAGGATCAAATAATCGATTATTCCGATGAATAATCGATTACAATGTTCATCCAAGATTTTCCAGATTGAACAAAGAACAGATTAATCGATTATAATCTTAAGTAATCGATTAAATCAGTGAAAATAGCATTTTTCCAAAAACCTTTCACTTAGATTAAAACCTTAACCAAATTATTAAAGCTTTGTTATTTTATTTGAAAACCATTTAGATTAATGAATGTATGAATGAATAAATGCAAATCATGGATCACCAGATTAACCTTTCTCTTACACTTGAATCAATTACAACTTCAAGGCATCTAAGCATGTTGAAAGTTCAAAATCAATCTTGAATCATATTCTTCCATTCTTCATGATGCTCCCCCTATATCCAACAATCTCCCCATTTTTGGCTTTGAACATGCCAAATTCTTGATTGATTAAGTGTTGGACTTGAAGTTAATTGAGGGAACCAAATTTTGAAAAATTTGAGCTTTGCAAACCTGCAAACAATTTCAACTCTTTGCCAAGAACAAGTGTTAAAGCATTTGTTGTTTGATCCAACATTCATTTATATTTATATTTCACTTAATTGATTAACTTTTAACACTTAGCTCCCCTTAATTTGATAATCCATTCAATTTAAAATATGGGCAAAAATTGTGCAGAAAAATAGGGTAGAACAGAGTATACTGCAGAGCAAGACCAAATCAATCAATTTCTCCCCCTATTTGGCTTATCAAAGTCAAAAACATGTAAAGCACAACGGATAATGAAAAGGAGAAACAGAAATGAATATATTACTTGTTGAGGGAACCAAATACAAAGCTTAAAAAAATGAAAAGAAAAGCATGAAAATAGAAAAACATAAGAAATAGAAAAATACAAAGTCTAAAATGACTCAGACTCATCAAACATAAGAGTTGCTTCAATATCATCTAGCCTAGCCTTAATGCCTTCTAAAGCTGAACTAGTTTCAGCCCTAAAATCATGATGCATAGTAATAAGGCAACCCATTTTCTGAAGCATGAGGGATTCGAACTGAGGGTAGATGGGTTGAGCAACATCTTCTTCTTCTTTAGCAGCATCTTCTTGAACACCAGCAACAACAGGATGTTCAGGCACTGGTTGTGGACCAGCCATCTGCCATCCTTGTGGTGTCTTCACCATTCCAAGCTTGTTGAGATGCTTGTCCTTGATGAGGTTGTTGCTTGAGTAAGTGTTGTCCACTACTTCATTTGACACATCAATATGAAAGTATTCTATGAATCTGGACACAAGCATAGCATAAGGAAATGGGTAGTTGACAAGCCTTTTAGATTTTAACATTATTTCCTCAAGGATGAGAATCCAATTCATCTGAATTGAATTCTTCAGACCATACACTAGTTGTAGGTCTTCATCAGTTGCTTGGGCATGGTTTGTGGCCCTTGGTGTGAGGGTATAAGTAATTATATAATGCAAAAGCCTATCCTCATGGGTCATGGCTCCAGTACCTAGCCTAGTTTTTAGCCTCATGTTGGGATCACTAAGCATTTCTCTATAGGTGTCAACCCTATTGTAGCCCTCAGGATTTTCATCAAATTTTCTTTCTCCCTCAAAGGAGATACCAGCAACTGACTCCCACACCTCATGGATGATTTCCATGGGCACTACATTGACTTGGGACCTCAGTATCCCATCCATGGATCCCATGGCACAGGTGTAGAACACCTTGACCAATTCAGGGTAAAAAGTACCCTTTAACTCAACAAATTTCCTAAGACCCTGGGTTTCTAAGAAGGCAGGAAATTGAAAGCCTTCCCTAATGAACCAATCAAGCTCTAGGTATTTATGAGGACAAACTTGTTTGGTTGCATTAAACTGGAGATAGGTCATTCGATCCTTCTCATTTGTGAACCAAAGGTTTAGCCTATTTGGAGGAGGGGGGTTTGAAGATTCTCCAACCTTTCTCTTAGGGGTTCTGGCTCTCTTAGAAGTAGACATTCTAAAAAGAGATTCTAAGCACAGAAAAATAGAGGTTTAGAAAGAGAGAGGATAGAGATAGGTGTGATTTAACCATGGAGCAAAGGTTCTATTTATAGAAGATTTTAGGCTCCAAGCTTTTTAAATTTGAATAAAATAGTTGTTGGAACGAATTAAATCATTGCAAACAATTTAAATTTGAATTAGGTGGGAGTTGGGAAGTTTCAACTTTCAAGAAAATCTGTCAGATTTTGCAGTAACTCCACAAATAATCGATTATAATTCTTATGTAATTGATTATTTCATATGCAGAACACACAAACAACACATACAATAATCGATTAATTCGCCATGTAATCAATTATTTCATAAGCCTTCAAAGGTAGAAGACAATGTGTAATCGATTATTTCATAATTTAATCGATTATCACAGAGAGATTTGAATTTCAGAAACACAATTTAGCTTGTGTAGTCGATTAACCCGACAAGTAATCGATTATTCCAGAAGTTATTATTTTTGAAAATTTGATTTTCATCATTTTAATCGATTATCATTCACTGTAATCGATTATTCTAGTGAACATTTACATTGAAAAACAAATTTTGGTCATTATAATCGATTAATCCGATGAGTAACCAATTATCACATAAGAGACCAATCTTTCAAAAAAGACAAATAATCGATTATAATTGTAGTGTAATCGATTACATAAGCTCAATTTTTTTCACTCTGAATGAGGATTTTAATGATTTTAATCGATTAATTCGACACTTAATCGATTAAAACAGAACATTTATTAGAATTAGCAACACTTATGTAGCATGACTTGAAATTTCTAAGTTTTTGTGATGAAGGATTCAATATTCAAAGCATTTCACTAGAAAAGGAATTCAACATGGTATCAAAGCATTCAAGCTAAGAGATATTAGATTCATCCAAGATTCCTAGCATGTTTCTAAGAGCATAGAATCTATCTCTAGCCAATGGTTTAGTAAAGATATCAGCCAATTGATTATTAGTATCAATGAAATCAATTTTGATATTACCTCTTTGAACATGATCTCTGAGAAAATGATGTCTTATCTCAATGTGCTTGGTCCTTGAGTGCATTATTGGATTCTTTGAGATGTTAATAGCACTTGTGTTGTCACATAGCAAAGGTATTTCTTTCAGTTCAACTCCAAAATCTTGCAATTGTTGCTTCAACCATAGGCTTTGTGCACAACAACTTCCAGCTGAGATATATTCAGCTTCAGCAATTGACAAAGCAACACAAGATTGTTTCTTGCTATGCCATGAGATCAATGAACTTCCAAGAAGATGAAAAGTGCCACTAGTGCTTTTTCTATCTAACTTGCATCCTGCAAAGTTAGAATCAGAATAACCAATAATATCAATTAAAGCATATTTGGGATACCAAAGACCAACTTTAGGTGTAGCCTTGAGATATTTGAGGATCCTTTTGACTGCTGTTAGGTGAGACTCTTTGGAATTTGTCTGATATCTTGCACACAAGCAAACACTAAGCATTATATCTGGCCTACTAACTATCAAATATAACAATGATCCAATCATTCCTCTGAATTTTGACTCATCAACCTTCTTTCCACTTTCATCTAAATCAAGATAGGTTGAGGTTGCCATAGGAGTTGCAACATCTTTACTTTTCTCAATTTCAAACTATTTGATCACTTCAAGGCAATATTTTGATTGATTGAGAAATGTTCCATTCTTCATTTGCTTCACTTGAAGTCCAAGAAAGAATGTTAATTCTCCCATCATTGACATTTCAAATTCCTTTTGCATAGTTGCAGAGAATTCCTTGCAAAGCACATGGTTAGTTGAACCAAAGATTATATCATTAGCATAAACTTGAACCAATAAGATATCATTCTTATGCCTTTTAATGAACAAGGTTTTGTCAACATGGCCCCTTGTGAAAGATTGTTCAAGCAGAAACTTGCTTAGTCTTTCATACCATGATCTAGGAGCTAGCTTTAAACCATAAAGAGTCTTTTTAAGTTTAAAAACATAGTTAGGATGTTTTAAATCAATAAAACCAGGAGGTTGTTCAACATATATATCCTCCTCAATGTATCCATTTAAAAAGGCACTTTTAACATCCATTTGAAAGAGTTTAAAATCCATTAAACATGCATAAGCAACCAATAACCTAATGGCTTCCAATCTTGCAACTTGAGCATAAGTTTCCTCATATTCTATGCCTTCTTCTTGGTTGTAACCTTTAGCAACCAATCTAGCTTTATTTTTGACTATGATTCCACTTTCATCAAGTTTGTTTCTAAAAACCCATTTTGTACCAATAGGTTTGAGAGAGGATGGTCTAGGAACAAGTTCTCAAACCTCATTTCTCTTAAACTGATTTAACTCATCATGCATGGCATGGATCCAATGTTCATCATGTAAGGCTTGATCAATATTCTTAGGTTCAATTTGAGAAACAAAAGCCATATTACAACATAGATTTCTTAATGAAGATCTGTTAGATACTCCCTTTGAAACTTCACCTATGATGTTGTCAAGTGAGAGATCTCTTGTTGTTCTCCAATCTTTAGGCTCTTGTTGATGGTTTTATTTTAGCACTTGGTTCTTCTTTCTCTTTAATTAAGGAATCATTAAGATGAATAAATTCTTCCATTGGACCTGCATCTACATCACACTTCTTTTCCTCTTTAGAGGGATTAGACTCATCACAAATCACATGTACAGATTCTTCCATGCACATTGTTCTTTTGTTGAAAACTCTATAAGCTTTACTATGTAATGAATATCCAAGGAAAATTGCTTTATCAGCCTTAGCATCAAATTTTCCAAGTGATTATTTCCCATTTTTTATACAAAACACTTGCAGCCAAAAGCTCTCAAATGAGAAATGTTGGGTTTTCTACCTTTATATAGCTCATAAAGAGTTTTCTTTAAAATACGCCTTATAAGTAACTATTCAAAGTGTATTATACTGTACTTACAGCATCAGCCCAAAAATATTTTGGCAAATTTGTCTCATTAAGAAGAGTTCTAGCTCCTTCTTCAAGAGATCTATTTTTCCTCTCCACAACACCATTTTGTTGAGGTGTTCTTGGAGCTGAAAAATTGTGGTTAATTCCATTTTCTTCACAGAATTTTTCAAAATGTTATTTTGGAATTCTCCACCATGATCACTTCTTATTGAGATAATTTTGTTGCCTTTTTCATTTTGTGCAAGCTTGGCCATTTTTTTAAAATCAAGGAAAGCATCACTTTTGAATTTCAAAAATAGAGTCCAAGTGAATCTAGAGTAATCATCTAAAATGACAAACCCATAATAATTGCCACCTAAACCAATAGTTCTAGAAGGACTAAACAAATCAATGTGCAGTAATTCAAGTGGTCTAGAGGTGGAAACAATGTTTTTACTTTGAAAATAAATTTTTAGTTTGTTTCCCCTTTTGACAAGCATCACAAAGTTTGTCATTTTCAAACTTGAGTTTGGCCAAACCAATTACTAAATCTTTTTTAATTAGCTTGTTCATATGATGCATGTTTATGTGACTTGCCCTTCTATGCCATAGCCAAGATTCATCAATCTTGCTTATTAGACAAGAAGTGTTGTGGAAGAATGAATGATCAATTGAAAGTAAGTAAATGTTACCTTTCCTTTTACCTATATGAATCACTTCACCACTTTGTCCATCACATATCATGCAGCAATTTTCATTGAATGAGACTTTGAATCCTTTATCACAGAGTTGACTTATGCTTAAGAGAATATGCTTCAATCCTTCAACATAAAGAACATTTTTTTTATCTTGGTTTTGAAGCTATCTCCAATGTTGCCTTCTCCAATGATTTTTCCTTTGTTATTATCCCCATAAGTGATATGTAAGGACTTTTATTTTCGGCGATTAACCCCGCGCGATAGCGCGGGGATTCAGGTTAGAAAACCCTGTTAAGGGTGCGGCGCCAGGATTGGCGCTGATGGCGCCAAACCACTGGAAAGTGGCGCCAAGGGCGCCAGGCCGGCGCTGGGAGCGCCATAGTCCCTGGAGGTCCACGCCTGGGGCGCCAAAATTGGCGCCAGGAGCGCCAAATTTCCCAGCCGGCGCTGGAGGCGCCAGAGTTGGCGCTGAGGGCGCCAGACTCTCTGGAAGCTGGCGCTTGGGGCGCCAGACTCCCTGGAGGTTGGCGCTGGAGGCACCAGAAGTGGCGCTGGAGGCACCAAAAGTGGCGCTCGGGGCGCCACAATTTCTGCAAACCGGCGCCAGGGGCGCGGGTGTGGCGCTCAGAACGCCAGCCTCACCGCCTTAGTGGCGCCGGAGGCGCCAGAGGTCGGGCAGGCCGAGTATAAAGGGCAGAAAACGCGAAAATGGGAGAGGAAAAGCTGTCATCTTCTTCCTTAGGCCCAAACCTCCATTAGAGACCCTCCCAAGCTTTTAGGGACATTACTTACTAGCCTAAACACTTCCCTGATACTTATAATCGTGATTGAACCGATTAGAAAGCTTGA
>PYAF01002978.1:119442-142674 GCA_007407185.1 Glycine tomentella | reverse complement strand
GAGTAGTGTTCTTGGCAAAGGGGTTTGGTCTCTAAGAGTCTAATAGGGTTTTAGACTTCTGAACTTTATCTAGGGTTGATAAAGAGAGACTTGTATAATTGCTTGTAAGGATATTTTTGCAATAGTGGAACTCTACTCTAGTGTTGAGTAGAAGAACTGGATGTAGCCTCATAGTGTTTGAGGTGAACCAGTATAAAATATGTGGCTAATCTTTCTCTTAATCTCATCATCTTATAATTACTTTGTTTGTGAATCAATATCATTGCTCAGAATTCTATACTCTGTTTTCTATTCTTTGTGGAAAGGGAATTTGATTGAATATTGATTGTTGGTATTAAAACAATTTTTGAAAGTGATAAAGATTCTGTGGTAACTCTGATTTTAAAATTTTAATTGGACAAGGTTCAACCAATTCACCCCCCTCTTGGTTGTTTTGAAGTGTTCCTTTGTTTTTCAATGTGGATCAATGGTATGGTTTTCCACATTAGGATTCCATATTGTAGATTGATACCAAGAGAGCTTGCTTTGTTTTTAGGAGACCCAGGGTATGTCTTGGTCTTTATGCCAAGTATATATCTTGGTCTTTTATGTTCCTGAGAACATATATTCTTGCAAGGGAGAGATATGACAAGGATAACATATGCTGAGGGTAGACATAGTTATACCTTATATTTGTCAAGTCTGATACCAGTGGAGTTGTCCGTGTTGGGTTTTGTCAGGATTCATCAAGACACGGTCTTGGGTTTGCTTGAGAGCATACCAGTGGTGCGTCCACCCTGGAATTTTAGAGGTTGACCGAAGCTCTTAGGGTTTATGAACCTTGACAGTCTACCTTAGCTCGAGTTTTATAAAGCTGTAAATGACCAAGAATGGATTCCTGGATCGAGATGGATCCCGGGCTTACCGAGGCCAACCAATTATATGGGATTACGGGACCTTCTACCAAGGGTGGACCTTGGGTCTTCCACCGAAAGAGGACCTCAAAATTTTTAAGGTCGACTGGGAAGCTGGACCTTCTTCCAAGAATGAAGCTCGGGTCTTCCTTCGAGGGTTGCTTCCTTGGAACTTTGTATAGTCAATCAGATGGCTGGGATTATTGACTGTATGCCTAGGACGGATCCTAGACAAAGGTAGACCTTGGATTTTTAGGCCGACCAACGCTCTAGTCTTACGAACCTTGATGGTTCTGCGTAGTTTAGTCGGATCACCGAGGCAGACCCCGGACCAAGGATGGACCTTGGAATTTTAGGCCAACCAACGCTCTAGTCTTACGAACCTTGACGGTTCTGCGTAGTTTGGTCGGATCACCGAGGCGGACCCCGAACCAAGGATAGACCTTGAAATTTTAGGCCGACCAACGCTCTAGTCTTACGAACCTTGATGGTTCTGCATAGTTTGGTCGGATCACCAAGGCAGACCCCGAACCAAGGATAGACCCTGGAATTTTAGGCCGACCAACGCTCTAGTCTTACGAACCTTGACGGTTCTGCGTAGTTTGGTCGGATCACCGAGGTGGACCCCCGGACCAAGGCGGACTTTGGGATTTTATAGTCAACTGGGAAATCGGGATTACTGAGTGTATGTCGGACCAAGGGGCTGCCTTGGATTTTGTTGGAGGTCCACCTAGGGAGGCCCCAGGATTTTATGAACCTTTGGCGAGTACCAGGGGTTGGCCTTGGGTTTTATCGAGGTTCACCGGGTTAGTGGATTTTAAGAACCTTCATCCGACCAAGGGGCTACCTTGGATTTTGCTAGAGGTCCAACTATGGAGGCCCTAGGATTTTATGAACCTTTGGAGAGTATCAGGACGCGTCCGCCTTGGATTTTAATAAAACTTGCCAAGGACGGACCTTGTTCAAGTTACCAAGACATGGTCTTGGGTTTTTGTCGAGGCTGGACCTGGGAGAATACTCAGGCAATAATATCGTCAAACATCCTGAAATATTGACATAAGTAAAAGATAAGAGGTATATGTTTTATTAATATAGTATTTAATACATATATTTCCTCTATTTATTCCTTGGATGTGCGTCATTAAAACCTTTCAAGTAAAAACTCAGTGGGAAAAAGGACTTGAAATAGGAAAAAGAGTACGTCATCTGGTCTTGAGCTTCCTAGCTGAAATAAAACTTCAGGTGAGTGGCATTCCAAGTTCTTGGAATGTCTTTGCCACTGAGTTCCTGCAATTTGTTGGCGTCGTTGCCCAGGCTGGTACAACTCTGAACTGGCCTTCCCAATTTGGTCCAAGCTTGCCTGCACGAGGATCCTTTCTAGCTTCCCCTCAGACACGCCAAACTAAGTCGCCTGGCTGGAAAGTTCGGGGCTGCACTTTGGAGTTATATCTTCGTGTCATGCTGAGCTTGGTCGCTTCTTCTTTAACTCTGGCTATGTCTCGAAGTTCTTCGCTGGTTTCCAGCTCAACCCTCATATTATCCTCGTTGCACTCTTCCTGAAAAAGTATCCTTCTAGTTGAAGGTTCTCCTAACTCGATAAGGATCATGGTGTCAGTACCATAGGTCAAGCGAAAAGGAGTTTCCTTTGTAGTGCTTGAGGCGTACAATGATATGTCCAGAGTATGCTGGGTAGTTCCTCCCTCCAGAGCCCTTTAGACTTGTCAAGTCTAGTGCGAAGGGCTTTAAGAATAACCCTATTTGCCGCTTCTGCTTGACCATTGGTCTAGGGGTGTTCAACAGAAGTGACCAAGTGTTTGATACCTAGTCTTGTGAGGAAATCTTCATAGGTCTGTGCTTTAAAATGTGCTCCGTTGTCAGTGACGATAGCGTAGGGTAGACCGTACCTGCATATAAGATTTTTCCAAGTGAAGCTTTTCACCTCACTGGCAGTTATCTCCTGAAGTGGCTTTGCCTCGATCCACTTAGTGAAGTAGTCAATGGCCACTAGCAAAAACTTGACCATCCCAGGAGCTTTAGGAAATAGTCCTAAGATGTCCATGCCCCACATAGCAAAGGGCCAAGGAGAAGAGATGGTATGAAGGTTATCAAGGGGAATTTGTGGGATATCCGTAAATTCCTGACACCTTTTGCACCTGCGTGCAAAGTTGCAAGCGTCCGTCCTGAGTGTTGGCCAGTAGTATCCTGCCCGTACTACCTTGGTGGCTAAAGATTGTCCCCCTGTATGAAGTCCGCATATTCCTTCATGAAGTTCTATCAAGACGTAGTCGGCCTGTGATCTGTCCAGACACTTGAGTAGATGTGTTGTCAGCTCTCTTTTGAATAACTCATTGTCAATGATGACATAGTAGCTAGCTTTCCGCTTCAGTCGTCGACCTCATTTTCATCTGCTGGAAGTATTCCCCTTAGGAGAAAGTCTCTATAAGGGGTCATCCAAGTGGGCTCCTGTATTTCAACGACCATTACCACTGAGGCGTCAATGGTGGGTTTTTGGAATGTTTCCTGGATGATTGTCTTGAGGTGCCCAGTCTTCTTGGTGCTGGCTAGCTTGGACAACAAGTCTGCCCAAGTGTTACTCTCTCGAGGTATGTGATAAATCTCAAAACACTCGAAGCTATCGATAAGTGTTTTAGCCAGATGGTAATACTGGAGGAGTATGGCTTCCTTGGTTTGGTATTTGTCTACTATCTATCCCTGGATGAGCTGCGAGTCGGAGTAGCATCTCAGGTAACGAGCCCCGACTTCCTTAGCGAGTTTGAGTCCTGCAATAAGTGCCTCGTACTCGGCTTGGTTGTTGGAAGCCTTGAAGTTGAGCTTAAGGGCTTGTTCCAGCGAGATGTTGTCAGGTCCTTCGAGTATGATGCCTGCTTCGCTTCCCTGTACATTGGATGCTCCGTCCACATAAAGGTTCCACCAGTCTGGGGTGGATTCTTCTTTCCCAGCAAATTTTGCTAGGAAGTCTGCCATGAATTGTGCCTTTTTGGGGCCATGTGGTTCATATCGAATGTCAAATTCTGACAGTACGACTGACCATGCTACCATTCGGCCTGCCAATTCTGGTTTCCTCAGTACCTATTTAATAGGATAATTAGTTTTGACTATTACCTGGTGACTTTGAAAATATTGTCGGAGGCGTCTGGCTGAGGTGATCAATGCCAAAGCTATCTTCTCGATCATTTGATAGCGCTTCTCAGCATCATGTAGCATGCAGCTGGTGAAATAAATAGGGAGTTGGTGCTTCCCTTCTTCTTGGACGAGTGCTGAGCTGATGGCATCGTCTGTTGCGGAGAGGCATAAGAGCGATGGTGCATCCTGCCGAGATTGACTCAAGATAGATGGTGCAGCAATTGTCTTTTTGAAAGCCATGAAAGCCTGTTCACAGGTGTCATCCCAGAGGAATGGCCTTGTCTTGGCGAGCAGCCTATAAAAGGGTTTTGCTTTCTCAGTGAGCTTCGAGAGGAATCGGGACAGCGCGGCTAGTCTTCCATTCAGCTTTTGAACTTCATTGACACTAGTCGGGCTGTGCGTTTGTCCGGGTTGGCTTCAATACCTCGGTGTGTAATCATGAAGCCGAGGAATTTTCCGCCACCCACTCCGAATGTGCACTTCTCAGGATTGAGGCGTATGTTATATTTCCGAATCTCCTCGAATACCTCTTCCAGATCCGCTACATGCTGGGCTACACTCTGAGATTTGACAACCATATCGTCCACATAAACCTCAACGTTGCGTCCGATCTGCTTTCTGAAAACACGGTCCATCAGTCGCTGGTATGTGGCCCCTGCATTTTTTAGACCAAAGGGCCTGACCCTATAACAGTAGTTGGTGTCTTCGATGATTAAGACAGTCTTCTCTTCGTCCGGACTATTTTAACAACCTATTCCTATCTAAGAGAAACAATAATTCAAATTCAAATTCTATTTTCAACACTCCCTCTCAAGTTGGTGCATGAATATCGGTCATGCCCAACTTGCCAATTGCTTCTTCAAACACTCTTTTAGAAACGACTCTGGTCAGCAGTAGGTTTAGAAGGTGCTTCAAGATAGTACACAGTAGATGCTTCAGTTATGTGAGGTAGAAAGATAATTGAGATATGGGAAGGAATTCAAAACAACCACATGTTCAGGTCAATATAATTTAGAGCTGGTCTGTGAAGGATTCAAAATAATGCAACAAGCTTCACGTCAACGACCTTCAAATGGAATATGTGTTTGGAGAATTGAGATACGAGAAGGGATTCAGAACAATCACATGTTCAGGTCAATAGACTTCAGGGCTGGTCTGTGAAGGATTCAGAACAGTGCAACGAGCTTCATATCAATGACCTTCAAATGGAATACGTGCATGAAGCCTTCAAAACTGAGGTACGAGAAGGATTCAAAACGGGTTTGTGGAGACTTTAGAATGAGTTCATTGAGGCATCCCAATGGTGCATCAATTCATGTAGAAAGGCTATGTCGAGGGAAGGAAGGTTGTAATTTAGCAAGAGGAAAGGGACAGGAAAAAGGAGTGATTGGTGATGCAATAAAGTGCGAAGAGATTCCAGCCGGGACCGAAGACGCGAAGGTTATGCGAGGCAAAGATGAAGTTCGTGATAATAATAATCATAATTTAAGGAGGAGAAGGAGCAAAGGGGAATCGAAATAAGATGAAGCTCGGTTTCATTACGACAGAGGTGGAAACAAAAGCGAAGCAAAAATAGACACTTGTGGTAGCGAAAGAAACATGACTCTTATTCATGGAAGGTGTCATGGCTCTGATACCATGCTAAAAATCAGATACGCATTGTTAAACACAGGGGGAGCTTGAAGTGGATCAAGATTAGAAAGCTTTTTGAAGTTTTAGCTTTTTACATGCCATTCAATTGAAGGCAGATGTAATTTGTTAAGTTGTTTAAGAGCCTCATCTTATGATCCCTTGCATTGCATAAACATAATCATTAGCATGTATACATGATTTGATAAAAGCATAAAGATTTTCATATTTGCATAAAGAAGCAAATTTCTCATGGGTAAGTTTTGGAAAATCTCATTATGCACTGATTTAATCGATTACCAGCTTTGGTAATCTATTACTTAAGCCATGTAGAACACAATAATCAATTACAGACAAATGGTAATCGATTACACAGCACAAAAACACAAAACATGCATGACTATCTTAATCTATTACCACTCAATCGTAATCAATTACATAGGCTTGTTTCAAAACTGAGCTTGACTGGTTTAATCGATTACTTTGTTCGTAAAACTTTTCCAGATTGAGCTAAGAACACTTTAATTGATTATATGGAATATTAATCGATTACATGAGTTAATTTAATCGATCACTTTGGCGATTTAATTGATTACATTCAGTTACAACTATATTCTATAAAAGCTGTTGAGTCTTTTGTTTTGGACAGAACTTGATTTTGCGAAATACCCATTACTTACAAAAGCTCTCACAGCCTGAGAAAAGATATTATGAGTTACATTGATCTTGTTTCAAAACCCAGAACTCATGCATCATTAATCATGTTAGTTTGAATAAGATTTCTCAAGAGTTTTTCAAAGAAAGCTGAGTTCAAGAATTTCATTCCTTCAACCTGAGATTGTTTGGTAAAATTCATTCATTCATCTTCTGAGGTTCATGAGGTTGTATCTCTCTTAAACTCTTGCAGTGATTTGTTTGTTTACTTTTGTTTCTTGTAAGTTCTTAGACCAAAGAGGTTTTTTAAAGCTTTTCTAGAGTATAGTTCTCTAGAGGGAAGAACAGAGTAGTGTTCTCTAGTTCTTGGTCATTAGAAGTCTAATAGGGTTTTAGATTTTAGATCTTTATCTAGGTTGATAAAGGGTGATCATTTGTAAGCTTGTAAAGAACAAATTTTGATTTAGTGGAACTCTAACCAAGGTTTGGTTGGAAGAAAATGGATATAGCTTCTCTTGTTGAGGGGTGAACCAGTACAAATTCTTGTGTTGATTTCTATTCTTTAATCTCTTCTTGTTATCTTAATCTATGATTCTTTTGGTGAATTCTTTATTACTCAACAAGTGAAGCTTTTAGTAATTGTATTCTTAAACTGAGTGCTTTGATTGATTGAAGCATTCTTATTTTAATTGTGATAAAGATCCTAAATTCGCTGCTTGTTTTAAAGAATTTTTTAAATACTCTAATTTTCTAAAGATTTTAAAAAGACAGTTTAAACCAATTCACCCCGTCTTGGTTATTTTGTGTATTCATCATTATTCCTATTGTTTTCACGCATAAATTGGAATAATAATTCCTTATTCATTCATTCACTCATTCCTTCGCTCATCCATTCATTCACCCATTCATCACCTCTTAAATGAGGTATATTTATACAAGGTTGACAACCTAAGCACAATATTAGGAAACAATAATTCAAATTCAAATTCTATCTTCAACAATTCGTACTTAATTTTTTCGTGCTATATACCACTACTCAATTATTAAATTACAGCCTGTAGAAAAGGAAAAAAAATAAATAAAAAAGAAATCAATTTAAATATCAGAGTCGAAAACCTAAAAATTAAATGTATGAATTGTTTCAATTCCAAAATCAACTTCCCATCAGTTTCCCACTAATAAAGCAATAGCATGAAATTTGATATAGGAAGGGTGAAATAATAAAATAGTGTACAAAAATCCCGAGAGAATACACGAGCAATGATGGTAGTACCGAGAAATAAGACTAGATCTGCAAGATTCAATTCAACAAATATACAATACGAATGAACAAATAAGCAACAAAATGCCAATAAACGATGAGCGCGTTGAAGAAAAAATGAGAGAGGAAGGTTTAATAATGCAATAAAAGAATTGGAAATGGAAAACTCACCGGTGAAAGATCGAAGAATCGATCAGGGTGGAAATGTTGGTGTTTTGGTAGGGTTTTATAGGGGGCAGCAGGAGGAAAACTCACTGGTGAAAGATGGAAGAATAGTTCAAGGTGGAAGTGTTGGTGTTTTGGTAGGGTTTTATGGGAGGAGGAGGAGGGGCGTGGAAGTAGGTATTGTGTTCGAGGGTTGTAAAGAAAAAGAGAAAACATACCAAAAGATGCGGGTGAGTGAGAGCGACAGCAAGACCTCTCCTTTTGTGAACTCGTCGTTATCACAAAGAGTTATGATTGAGAGCGAGACTGACCGTGACAAGTGGAAGTGCTACGAGAGTTCAAGTGATAGTGAGAAAGGGTTCGAGTGAGAGTGAGAAAAGGGTTCGAGTGAGGGAGCTCGAGGGTTTAGGCGCTGGAGCAATTATTATAAAAGATCCAATAACATCAATTTTTTAAAAACCGATGTTAACATGAGTCGTTAACATAAGTTTTTAAAAAGTCGATGTTAGCATGAGTCCGTTAACATCAGTTTTTAAAAAAACCAATATTAACATGAGTCCGTTAACATCGATTTTTCAAAAAATCGATGTTAATGAGTTTGTTAATATCGGTTTTTCAAAAATCTATGTTAACCAAGTCATCTTGTTTAAGAATATACCAACACATTTTTGTTAAGATTGATTTTTATCAAAAACAAATGTTAACGTAACGATATTAAAATCATTCTTTTAGTAGTGATCGTATTAGATATAGTAAATCAATATATTTCATATCACTTCTATCTTTAATTTTGCCACATTCTTAATATTTTATTTGTGAAACTTAGGTAAATATATTTAACTCATGCAAGGAAATTATAAATCACTACTACAAAAGAAGCATACGAAGACGGACAATCGAAGACGGTTGTAAGAAAACCGTCTTAAAAGCCTATGTGGTGGCATTTTTGTAATTAATTGATTGTTTTCAAACACGGTTACAAAGAACCCGTCTTTGTTCAGTTAACAGAGGCGGACCCAAAGGGGGGCCTGGTGGGGCCTGGGCCCCCCCAAATCAGTGGCGGACTCACTTTATAAAGTTTCTACCCTTTTAACGGATCACTAATCCTGTTCTTGCTTTTGATAATACCACAATAGTAGTAGTACAGAGGTGAGAAGTCCCACTCACGCTGTCACACATCTTTTTATTCTGTATGCTTTTGCTCACTTTTCTGCTTCTGTAAAGTGGCTCTTCCTTTGTCAAGATAAGAAATCCTAAATCTAACAATGGAAAACATCTTTTTTTGTTTTTTTTATACTGTTAACTACCTTTTAAATAAGTTTTATGAATAAGTATGTAAATACACTCTGATTTCACCACTTCTTTGTCTATCAATTTGAATTGAGCCCCCATGCTCAAAATCCTGGGTCCGCCACTGTCAGTTAATATGAAGTCGGGCCTAATAAAAACCGTCTTTATTGCATGTTATTCAAAGATGGTTTACTGATAACCGTCTTTGAATTAAACATCCCTTTTTTAAAACCCTAAAAATTAGTAAAATTACCTTGGTTCCTTTCTCTCTGTGCTCACTCGTGTAAGCGTCTATCCCAAAGAGAGTGAGTGAGTAGGGTTTCAAATTCCAGTCGGAAGAAATCGGAATCGGAAAAAATAGGAGGTGGCGGTGGCGATCACGGCTATGGACACGGACACGGCGATTTCAGGAACAAGGTCTGGAGTATGAGCGGTGGCCCTTACTGTCGCCCAAAGCACTGGAAGCGCAACACCGCCATTGCCTTGTTCGGCATCATTCTCATCTGCATCCCCATCGCTATGAAATCCGCTGAACTCGAGGTACCTCTCTTTCTCTCACTCTCTCTCTCTCTCTCTCTCTCTCTCACCGATTTGTTTCGTTTCATCGATGCGATTTGGCTGTTTATATGTTGATGATTGATTGATTCATTGTATCTATTTGTAAACTGAAGATTATACGAGGCTTATGGAGTTCTTTTTTGTTTATTAGTTTTGTGTGTTCCTTCCCAGTGTAAACCCTACGATAAAAGGCTTGGCTTTTTATTTGAATTCAATTTTTTTCAAATGGTGTATACTTTTTTCTCCGATGTTATTGTTTGCTTCTATTGATTCTCGATTATGTTTCCTCAAGCTTGCAATGTCTCCATCATAGTTATCTATTGATTCTGTTTTAAATTTAGTCAGTTCCTCTTGTACAGTGAGAAACTGAGCTTCCTGACTCTTAAGTGCAGCTTCAATTGATTCCCTCAATTTTTCCTCCTGCTGCAACTTGGACCTTGCAATTTCTTGCTCGAAAATTTTTTCTTGCATTTCTTCCTTTGTAGAGGCCAACAGATTTTGAAGTGCTAACATGTCTTCCTTTACCTGTGTTTTTGAAGTCTTTATCAGGTTTAATTCTTGGGTCAACTCGTCCACTAAAGAGTCCCGTGAAGACAGTCTTTTCTCAACTTCCAATAGCTGTGATTTTGAGAGTGTCAACTCCTCGTAGATGGTACAGAGTTCTGCTGTTGTTGTTTTAAGTGCTTCTTCAACTTTTTGATTTTCAGCAATCTTATCATAAACTCCCTTCAATTCTTCCTTAAGGGATGACATCTCATCTTCCATTCCTTTTGCAGTCAGCTTGGCTTCTTCAAGTAGTCTCTCAAATTCTAAGGCCTTCTTTCCCTCAGCTTCAGCTTTAGTCCATGGCTATATGTGTTTCTGATCCATAAAATGAGCTGCGGGCTGCAGTCAGTATACGAGAATTAACCACAAAATGGAAACATCGTAGTCACAAATATAGATAGAACTGTGACCACATAAAATTTTCTACACTTATCTTCTTTCTTTTGTTAATTCTTCTTGGACTGGCACTTGTCTAGCAACCTCGGTGTTCTCTGGCATTGTCTCAAGAGCAATGACGTGGAAGTGCTATCACTGAGGTATAATGGATTTTATTTATTTTTCCTTTTATTATTATTGGATTTCTATGTCTACTGTTTTCAAATGGAAAGAAAATGCATGTCTCTAGTATAAACTGCTCTAATGATGTGCCTAGCATGTTTGTTCCTCCAATAGGAATATAAATAACCTTAGCCATGTTTCTTTTGGGTACCAAAACTATGATCCAGTTCTATATGCAGACTCCAAATTTGAGACTTGCTGTTTCTACATTGATTTATTTATTTATTTTATATACTTGGATGAGCAATGTGTACATCTACATTGATTGTTGTGATACTAAACGTCAGACCAGTTTGATGTCATTACCTCATTTTCTTAACTTTTGTAATGAAAATGACAGAGGAAATTAATATATTTAATTTGGTATTTTGACTTCATTTATATCGGTTGGGTGCATTTTCATTCCCCTGTTTCTGAGGGTTCTGTTAAATGATGGGGGTACTCAAAAATTAGGAACTATGGAAAATGTAGAAACTTACCATTTTCATTTTCCTAATTTCTTTCCTACCCATGTGCCCCCTCCATCGGCATTGTGTGACAACTGAATCTTTCTTAAGCTTCTTATAATATGAAGCAGCTTTGTGGCACTGCCACCTAGCCTACAATTTTTCGAGAATTTAAATATTGAATACTGATGAAGCTCTCCGACTACGGTGTCGCCACTTGCTTGTACGCCTTTGGGCATGGTTAGCATTTGTCTTGTTTTATTTTGTCTCAACATAACATGCTCTATGTTGTCATTACCTTTCTCATGCCTGCAGGATGGCTCCTGAGTTGCTGCAACCAGCTGGAAGTGGCTATAATTCCAAGTCAGTCAGTCATTCATTCAGTTCTTCTTTTTAGCTGTCTCTGCCAATTAATTACCAAAACCCTGTATTGCCATTTATGTTACTGTTAACTAACTCAAAACACATGATTGCTGCCAATGTGTTTTAGCATTAATGGCATGGCTCGTGTACTGTATTAGTTTCAATATTGTGTTGTTCTGCTTGGTTTTTAAATCCGTTCAATTGATTTAGGGTGTGTTTGGATAAATAGTTTAATCGGATGAGAGCTTATTATATACTTGACTGTGAATTGTGAAGCTTGTCGAATTGAAATAAGCTGAAAAGAGCTTATTCTAATAAGCTTTTCCATCAAGTTTATTGAAACAAGTTGTTCAATAGACTGCAAAACCTTTTTTTTGTCTTTACTAGGATTGAATAATGGTATGGGCCAAGTTTATTGTTATCGCTGATGTGCACAAATGTTGACAGGGCTGATATTTGGTCTTTTGGGATTACGGCACTTGAGTTGGTTCATGGCCATGCACCATTTTCAAAATATCCTCCAATGAAGGTATTTACACCCAGTGGTTGTTCAGAGACAATGTCTAGACACATGTTAACATTGGACCGATTGAAGTTTATGTGATATAATTTGTAATTCACTTTGATAATTCACTTTGAGTAAGCACTTTTTTATATTATTAAAAAATAAAATTAACTCAAATGTTCACAATATAAACTAATTGCAGGTGTTGCCTTCACCAATAATCTTACATTGCATTTTTTAAATAGGCTCAGCCTGACTCATTGCATCTATGTGACAGGACCCACTTCATTTGCCCCTATTATGCAGAAAATGAGGTATGCCAAATCACCACATTTTTTTCCTGCAACACAGGTTTAATTAGTTACTACAAAGTAGACAATATTATGAGTAGGATGTTTGGATATGCAAATTAAGGTTGGGTCATTTTACTGAAGTATCCTGCATGTAGCTGATTTGTTATACCCACTGGCATGGTTAATATTCATGTTATCTCATTCATTCACATTTCAGTTGTTGAATGTCATTCTACCTTAAAATTTAATTTGCATAGTTCAATGACTGATTAATTAGTTTGATTATTTAGCACCGCCCTTACTTAGCTTGGCCAAAGTATCTACTTACAAATGCCTAAAATGTATCATGGACTAGAACGTGGCATACTATTTGGAGGAAGCGCCAACCACTAGTGCTTCTCATATTATGAAGTTGTCTATTATCACCTTTAATTAACTAAATAATGAATTCACAAATAACTAATGATCATTTGTTTAAACTTATTTGTTAGAATAATAATTTTTATTTTTTGCTTATTTGTTTAAATAAAGTTACTTTTTTTAAGAAGTAAATTTTATTTATTTTTAAAAAATATTTAAAAAATGTTTTTCGACAATTACTTTTAAGTTTAAACAATTTTTTTTATCATCTGATTGGTTTTTCTACTACCAATGTTTTGTTTTTAACAAAAAAATAGTAAAAGTTTTTCGATATTTTAATTAATTAAATATGCCTAAATGTTTAATTTGCTTAATTGCACTATATCTCTTTTATAGTAGCCTATGTAACAGTGTTACATTATACAAATTTATGAAGGGAAATTATTAATTTTAATGTTTCAAGTAAGTATTAAAATGCACGTATAGCTATTGTCCAATTCTTTTTATCATCAATCCTATGTAATTAGACTCTTCCTAGTATGCTGGTGGTAGGCCGTTAGAAATAGATAATATGAGAGCACCTTTTGAGTCATATATAATGTTAATGGAAATCATGAGGCATAGAAAATTTTTAGATTTCAAAAAATTCTTATGAATTTTTTTAGATATTAAAATCCTTGTATTAACAATAAATGATTAAGAATATAATAGCAAAAAATATTCTTCATTTTCTAATATATCTGTTGTCTTTCATATTAGTTATATTCTTTCTCATCTACATTTTTTTTTCACTGCACAATAATGATTAAGAATGTAATAAGAAAAACTATTTAATACTTTATTGGTATTGTAAATTTATGTGCTCCAGTAGAAGAATGGACTGTTGGTGGAACTGCACTCACCTCACTGATGGATGTGGAGGCATGGTACACACTTTGATCTTTGGGACCTTGTTGCTTCGCCCCAATGACTTTTTTGAATTAGTGTTCATGCGATACTCTATTGTATTGCTGTTGTATTTTGATGGGCCAAAATCTGACTTCAACAGTTTTAATTTTGTTTTAGGAAGTTATTAGATAGTTATTTTATATTAATTTCACAAATCTCTGCTTTAGCATTTCTTATGTTAATGATTGTTTTTAAGACAATGGAATATGTGAACTTTATGTGGTTTAGTAATAATGATTTTATTAATTTATGAATGATTTATTCAAAGGCGTAAATGAAAGCATTTTGAATAATAGTTAATACGGTTATAGCAAAAAAAATTGTTTACAAAAGGCTTCAAATTTAAAAAAAAAAAAAAAATCAACACCTTTCTAAGACGGTTCTGTAAAACACCCAAATCAAAGACGATTTTGGTGTGAACCTGT
The DNA here is from genome assembly GCA_007407185.1 of Glycine tomentella. Taxonomy (NCBI): domain Eukaryota; kingdom Viridiplantae; phylum Streptophyta; class Magnoliopsida; order Fabales; family Fabaceae; genus Glycine; species Glycine tomentella. Next base: position 128,636 of record PYAF01002978.1, on the reverse strand, counting down.
CTTTGAACATCCCCTTAGACGGTTATACACAGGACCGTCTTTGAACATCCCCTTTCTAAGACGGTTATACACAGAACCGTCTTTGTATGTATTAAAAAAAAAAATCAAAGACGATTTTGGGTCAAACCCGTCTTTGAACATCCCCTTTCTAAGACGGTTATGCACAGGACCGTCTTTGTATTTATTAAAAAAAATTTTTAAAAAATCAAAAAATATTCTAAGACGGTCTATGAACCATCTTTGTATGTTCCACATTTCAACATCGCAAGTATCAAAGACGGTCTATGAACCGTCTTTGTAGGGGTCTAGGAACCGTCTTTAAATGCATTTTATGTAGTAGTGAATGTATATTATACCAATCAAATTTCATCCCCAACAGTTTTGTGTCCAGAATTATCTCTTAATTTTTACAATATTCTTGGTAAATAATTAAACATTCTATTAATATTGTTGAGAATTTAGGAATATGATTAGCTAGTGCAAAGCAATTATAAATTTATAATGTAAGAATCAAACTTTACCTCCCAACAATTTTATTTGGTTGACATTTCATTTTGTTCTTCTACATAGTTTTTTAGCTAGTTTGAGACTTAAAAATAAACAAAAAAGAATATTAAAAAATACATGAGTTAATATAGCAAATTGAATATAAAATAATTTTTAAAATGTAGAGTTAATTGTTATAGAAAATTTGAATTTAAAATTTAAGATTAATGTAGGCGTTTTTAAGGGATTTTTTTTTCAAATTGGTTTCTTAGCAATTTTAACTAAGGCCCACAGAACGGTCCATTTAATTGCTGGCTATGCACAATAAGAAATTAAGCCAATTTAATTCATGGATCGAGCTGACCTGGTGTATCAACAAAATGGGTCTTGAACAGGATGGCCTAACTCGTATATCCATCCCTAGTAATAAGGCTATATAAATGCTAATTCATTTTATAACAAGAAGGGGGAAATTATAGAAATAGAAAAAATGAGATCAAATTAAGAGAATGTATAAGTCTTAGGTTTACTTACATCTCCTACATGTAGTATTTAAGATAGAGTTCAAACTAGCTAGTAGTCAACATGCATGGTCTAAATGTTTTCAGCATGCATGACTTGGACTCAGTCTAATGTTTTCCTATGTTAAATTTAGCGTCTAACGTGCTGAAAATTAACTAAATTGAGTCCAAAGCTTTTATAAAAATCTAGCATCTAATGTGCTTTGCTTTTGTCCAATAGGCAGGAAAATTACACTTCAATTTATATTTACACTAAATTTTCTTTCGTCCAAACAAAAAGGTGAGTGTATGCTTTATTCTATATATCATGATTCTTCGAAAAGTTTCATCTATCTTTTGTTCCCTCATCTTATTCAAAATATTTTATCATTTGAATTCAAGTGTGTATTTTAAGACAGGACAAGCACAATCAACAGAAGAATATGCTATGCAAAAGTTGTTTTTGTACAAGTAGTGAAGCTAGACAATGTGAACACTGCTCACCTATAGCTTTTGTCTTTCTTTCTCTACCAGAAATGGACACATAGCATGCAAACATGTGCTATGTCTAAATGGGAAAATCACAAGGCTCTCATTCCCAATTCGATGATTTTTTTAATGAAGCCTATATTTAAGATTGAAGCTTTGAAGAAATTAATGAAGTGTTGAACATATTTAATAGAATAGTGACTCTCTAAAAAAACCTGTCACATTTGGACGATACACTCTAATACTACTATTTGCTTAGTTACTTAATTTACATTGTATTTGCTTATCTTCACTTTGTGAGTAGATATTTATGCAAATCTTCAAACAATTTTGTTTGAGAAAGCCAAAAGTTGCTTGATGATTAAAGAATACCTGAGTGTATTACAATCTTAGGTTGAGTTTGTGTTAGTGCCAGAAGTGACCTAGAGAATATTATTGTAGACCAAAAGTGACTCAAGCAAGAATATTGGCTATAAACAATTATTGATTAGTGAAATTCTTCTTAGGTTTAAGGAAAACTAAATATAATTCAAATTGAGTGAACTACTATAAAAACAAGTGTTATTGATTCCTGCATGTTCTCTCATGTTTACATTGTTAGATGAAACACTTTCGAGCTTCGTTTCTTAACTCTTATTTTGCTAACTGATTCAAAAAAGTTTTAAACTTACACATAAACACTATTCAACTCTCTTTCCAGTGTGTTTAATTTATTTCACTTAATTAGTCCACCAAGGTGCAAATAAAGTTCAATACATCTTGGAACAATAAAGTGTGTCTCGACTAGAAGTACATTGATAACATATTAATTACCTTTCTCATTGACTTAATTGTTGGAATATTTTTGCATATACTTCAACCTACCGCCACCCAGTTCAGTCAGACCTGGAAAAAGAACCACCACAAGAGCACCTCATAATAGTCCAAGTTAAAGTTGGACATCTCAAACCATTTCGATAAGACAAAATAATTTTGAGGCACACAATTAGGTGGGAACTATTCATATAATGCATTTTAATGATAATTTTTTTTTATTTCCTTTTATATTGTTCTTGTTATTCTACTTTCCCATTTTCTTTATCCACTCTTCCTACTTCTTTTAGTTTCAAAAAAATTGTACAAATTTATATATAGTACAAATATAATTTGTCTTTAATATATCACGGGCACTTGTCCTTTTTATATCTTTTTATTGCTAATAAATATTGCATAAATAGATATAAATTCTTAGGAATCACAACTAGAAAATACGCTCTTAGCATCGGTTATTTTGGCTTTTCCACATCGATTTTTGTCCGATGTTGAAACTACCTACGTTAAAAGTCTGAATGTTAACATCGGTTTTCAAAAATCGATGTTAACAAAAGAATACAACATCGATTTTTCTAAAAAACCAATGTCATCAAATAAGAAATAAAAGAAAAAATGTTAAAAATGATAATTCAACACCGGTTTTCAGTAAAAGCTGATGTTGTTGTGATGTAACAACATCGGTTTATACTAAAAAGCGAGGTTGCTAGAAAACCAATGTTGTTGTGCTGTAGCAACATCGGTTTCTATAAAAATCGATGTTGTGTCATGTTCTCAGCAACATCGGTTTTCAGTAAAAATCGATGTTGTTACATAAATTAACATCGATTTTTGCTGATAACCGATGTTATTTTTTTAATATACTGTCTATTTTATTAATTTAACCCAATTTTAACCTGCAAATAAAAAAATAGACATCCATGCATTGGAGAATTAATCCCTTTCAGGTATTAGAAATAATATTCATGTATTAGAAATAATCCCTTTCAGGTAGTTATCAGGCTTATTGAGCAACGAATAGAATCACACGACAACATTGTCCTTAGGACATATAACAACCAGTTGTCAATGTGCATTGCATTGGAGAACATGAAGTTATTATACTGCATACATTGTTTTAATTCATTTGTACAATTTTACTTACCCATTCAAGTATGCTGCAAGGTAGACATGTTTTCGTGAACTCTGCATCCATTTCTTAGGATAGTCTTCGGATTCAAATTGTGGTTGCCCAGATCTCTATATGGACTGTGGCTCAATGAATCCATAGACAGAGGCAAAATCCGATTGTAGACATAACTCATTCATACACCTACTGTTTTGAAAGTAAAGTCAATTATGTATGAATATAAAACAATTAGTCATGTAATCGTAGTTTATGTAAAGTGACTTACAAAATCCACAGCTGTAAAACGGAGATGTTCAAACATTGACCACTGTGGATTATTTCAGAAATATCCTCATGCTTTATGTACAACGGGAAGTCGTCGTTATACACCCCAAACAAAGTAGGGTCCTACAACCCCTGCATGGGCCTGAGGAAAAGCTGGGGATGGTCAATGTGATCTGGTACAGGGGATCCTCAACAGGTTCCAGCTTGTGTACAGGTTTCACCAGTCCCTGAGGTCCCTGTTTATCCGACACAGTTAACAAACATAAGTCAATGACCGTCTTCACTTTAAATGACACTGACAGTTTATTAAATGATAATAAACACACACAAAATGATAACTACCTGATTTAAAATAGGTTGTACAAGATGTGTCGGCCAAGCAAGGAAGGTGTTAAGGGTTTGTCCCACTAACTGAACCTCTTCAGTGGGTATAGGGACGCAAGCATCAGCATCTCGAACTTCCTCAACACCCACCTTGACCTGATCATTGGCAAGATGAACGTTGTGCACGATTGTCGACCCCTCATAAACTCTTCCAAGGGCAACCAGGCGGGGAGGATTGTCATCAACATATAACCCACGCCTGTCAGATGCATCCGTGTCTGGGTCCTGCCCCGAGGGATCGACACAACTTTCCTTCATGCTTACACGGGCACCATAAGGACAAACCTGAACCTCTAAAGGCGGCACAAATTCGTGAGACTACATCTGAGACTGCATATGGGACTGCATCTGGGACTATATCTGACTGAAGGACATCATGAGTTGCTGCATCACTTTTTTAGTCACCGAATGCTCTAGCTCTTCCCTGATGTTCTGTTTCAGTTGATCCAAGTCTTCAGGGTTCATGGACTTAGACTTGTGAGAGGTTGATGATGCCGGTCCAAAGTATTGTTTGATGGTCACACTAGCTCCAGCAGCACGGACACCGCCTGGGTGCTCTGGTTGTCCAATGGCAGTAGTTAGTACATCCTGACGTCCACTGGTGACAAAGCTACCATGTGTCGATTGCTCTTCCAAGGTATCCTGCAATCAATATAATGTATTACATGAGTTTTGTAATTTGTTGTTGTTTTTCTAATTAATGAACAATGAAACCATCATTTGACTTACAATCCTCTTTGCAATCTCCCGTGCCGCCTTAGATGTCATGAGTCATGTTTTCTTTGTACGACCCAGCCTCCACTTCATGTGCCGTCTAACAGGAGACAGATGATGAACGATTGTCTCGATGCTCTCGGCTTGGCCTGCTTCCTCCAATCTTTTCTTTTGTTTCTCCTCCATCAATTTCTGGTCTAGTAAATCATAACCCCCGCAAGACAACACGTGAGGGACAATGTTTAGCTTCTGGATGGACTGCACCTTCTTTCTAACATCCTGTAAGAATTACATAGATAGTTGTCAACCAAATCAATTAAAAATACTGCATAATTGTCAAATTCTAAAATAATGCAAGTCAACTAACCTCCCAGGAAGCAGCTCTGCAACTCTCACAGAATTGGTGCCACTTTTCTTTGTTGATTCCATATTTTTCACATACGGTGTCATCGTCCTCACCTTTCCCTTGTGCCAAAGCCCATTTGGAGATCAAATCAAACTTGAACTGCCTCTATCACTCTCCTACGGTTTGAAGAATTTTCTTCTTAGTCCGTTGGTCGGACGCTTCAGGTATATCAAATTCAGCCTGCGATACAAAAAACAATTTGAACAGTTAAAATAACTTTTAAATGGTATTACCACAAACAATTATAGAAACTTTGGACACTTAATACTTGAATATCCTCCTAAATCAACTCCTTCTGAGCTGCAGGAACTTCCTTCCAGTTAGCAATGGTGACATCCACCTTGTCCCGAGCCACGATTCCCAAATATGTCCTCAATTTCTTCTTATGGGGACCATCAGCCTTCCTAATGGTAGGATCCATGTGAACCACTAGTCTGTCAACACCAACGGGTCTGGTAGACAATGACCTCAGTCGTGTTGCTTTCCTAGTCTTCTTCGTTGTAGATGCCGAAGGTGCTGACTGAGGAGGAGGAGGAGGAGGAGGGGAGCTCGATGGTGTAGTCATGTTCCTGTAGAAAACAAAATTAAATAAAGTTAAGTCAAAAGTTATGTAAGTTATGAAACTGTAAACTTGGAAACAATCACATACATTAAACAATGTTAATTAATTATCCTTCATCAAGATCATTACGATTTACATGAATGTCGTCAACTTCTTCTTCTCTGTTGATGTTAGGCATTTGTGTCAAGTAATGAGTCATCGTCCTTCACTTTGTACCATGATACCCCACACCTGGGCATTTATGCATTTCTTCAAATTCATCTATGTACAATATCCAATCATTAGGACAAGCATGAATTTTCTGATACTCCATACCCATCGGACAAAGTATCTTCTTTGCCTGATAGTAACTTCTTGGCAACGTGTTTTCATCTGGAAGCATCTCTTGAACTACCTGAAACAGTGAACTGAAGCTTTTGTCACTCCACCCATATCTGGCCTTGACATTAACCAGATTTAACACTGCTGACAACAGTGTCAGTGACTCTTTGCACCCTAGATACAACGACTTCTTCGAATCACTTTCCAATGTATCATACGTAGGGGCATATGCTTGTTGAAAAGACCATGTCCCATATCATGAATCATATACTTTAATCGATCTTCGATGTGTACATCAAGCGGTTCAGTTTGCGACCCCCTCTGCATGTTTGTCAATTCACCATGCCATATCTTGTGGTATAATTCATCTTAATCCTATCACACAGAAGTGTTCTTGTATGTTGTTTAGTGCTTGGCGTCTCCCATTCAAACAATTTATACACGAACAAAAATATTTTCCATCCCCATCCGATCAACTTCTTTCAGAGGCGAATACCAAGAAATGTTCAACGCCTTCCTCATATTTAGTGCTCATGCGACTTGCATTCATTCAACTTTGATCCATCTAATTAATAACTCTGCGATACTCACAAAGTTATTCCATGCATGAAAACCTCACTTTTTTCATTAAAAATGTTGCCCTATCCCATTCAGGAAGAGATTTTTTTATAGTATATTCATATGAATAGGTTGAGTATCTTATCTTAAATGTGACGAAATTTTAGCAGCATTTCGCTTTGATCTCCAAGTACACGACATGAAAGCGATGACAGGAGTTCCACCATAGTCAAGCATGCGCCCGGAGAACAAAGTGAAATGCATTGTACCGAAATTTCATCAAATTTAAGAAAAGAAACTCAACATATACATATGAATATACTATAAAAAAAATGAGTCTTCCCAAACTTTTCAAATGGACAATTCAAGAATCAATACAACGATTAATCCAAATTGTCCGGAAGAATCACTGTAATGAATCTTAAACGGGAAACTAAGCTTCACTCATGATGAACATTGATTGTATATATAAAGCACTAGTTATTAATCACATAAAACAAGTTACAAAACCACGTGTATACATATAGAATCTCAAAAAATACTAAACACATTCGTAAGTACCTGTGATGATGGTCACTGACAATCTGCTAGGACAACTGCCTGTAAATGATGTTGAACATTGAACATGTTATATTCAAAGACGACACACACACACAATTTTTCTCAGTTTATGAAAGACATTCCTACCTGTGAAGATGGTGACTAACAACAACAATAAATGTCGTGATGAGGATGAAAAAATGAAAATGAAAAGTGCCTAAAAATTACAATTACAACTAGTGATTAGTCAAAATAAAAAATTAAATATGAAATGTAACTCTCTCCAAATCCAATTACAGTCAAACCATTCCAACCAATCATTTGTGTCGAATTCACATGATTGGCCTAAAGCAAGCTATTAATTAGTAGTAGAATATGGGAATATGAAAGGAAGTGTTGCCAACATATATGAATATATGATATCATGAGAGTGAATCATTTGTAACTAAAGGTGGCTAATAATTGTTTGAAGAATGAGTGTCGCCTTCTATACACTTCAATGGTTCTATACGTTTTAATGGTGACCATGAGTGTGCTTGTGAGAGTTACAAGATCAATTTAATTATTAGGATTAGGATATATCCAAATTGGTTGTGCTTAATCTTAGTCGTTGGATTAAATACAAAACACAAAATTACCTCGTGGCCTCGTTGTAAGGACCTTCATTTTCGGCGCCTAACCCCACGCTATCGCGCGGGGATTCAGATCAGAGAACCCTGTTAAGGGTGCGGTGCTGATGGCGCCAGACCCACTGGAAAGTGGCGCCAAGAGCGCCAGATCCACGCTAAGGGCGCCAGCGCGGCGCTGGAAGCGCCAGAATCCCTGCAGGTCCACGCCAAGGGCGCCAGAATTGGCGCCAGGAGCGCCAGATTCCCAGCCAGCGCTGGTGGCGCCAGACTTGGCGTTGAGGGCGCCAGGGTCTCTGGAAGCTGGCGCTGGAGGCGCCAGATGTGGCGCTCAGGGCGCCAGATTCTCTGGAAGTTGGCGCTGGAGGCGCGGGAGTGGCGCTGAGGGCACCACAGTTTCTGAAAACCGGCGCCAAGAGCGCGGGAGTGGCACTGAGAGCGCCAGACTAACCGACTTAGTGGCGCTGATGGCGCCGGAGCTGGCGCTGATGGCGCCAGAGGTCAGGCAGGCCGAGTATAAAGGGCAGAAAACGCGAAAAAGGAGAGGGAGACTGAGTTTTCTTCTTCCTTGGTCCTTCAACCTCCATTGATGAGTGCCCAAGCTTTCTAGGACCTTGTTTTGAGTCCTAAACACCTTTTCGAGACCTATAACCTTGATTGAATCGATTAGAAAGCTGAAATCCTTCGTCCTTTCCCTTGAAAACCCTTTTTTGAGTGAGAAGAGAAACCTCAGAGGAAAAGCTCAGAGAACTTGAGCTTGGCGCAGAACCACAGCGTAATTAGGACATAGAAGCTAGAGGAAGTTGTTCTGAGGCTGTTGGAGTCGCCACTGAGGTAAGAAACACAAGTTTCACCGTTTAATTTTGATTCTGGGGATTCCTGTGAATAATGACCCATTTCATCTGGGGCTGGAATTAGCCCAGGGTCCAGTTGAGAAAGTTGTTCAGGGCTCCGAATAGATGAAGGATTAGCTTTCTGTTTTTGATTTTGATAACTTTGAATCTTGGCTCTGTATATGGCTATGTGACTTATGTAGAGTCACTTGTTGATGGTTCTCTGATAGGCTAGAGCCTTGATTGTGATGTTCTGAGCTGAGAGGCTAGTGGAGCAGGGCTTTGAGTGGACCTCAGCCCCTTTCTGATGATAATTGGATTGTGAGGCTGAGTAGAGCTTAGGTTATATATATAGATGTGTAGTAAGTCTAGAATGACTCAGATGGATTGTATTCCATCCTGATAGACCTTGTATGGTCTGTGAGGGGCCTAATGCAGGCTTGTTCTGATTGAACCCTAGGATAGGGGAATTCTATTATGATATATATATATATATTGTGACTTGCATGTCTGTGGTCTGGTTTTGATATGAAATTGCTTATGCCTTGGTTAGGCATTGATTCTGAGACTTA
>PYAF01002978.1:107511-119342 GCA_007407185.1 Glycine tomentella | reverse complement strand
TTGATTTGTGATGTGATATGACTGTGATAGATCTGTTGGCCAATAGATAGATATGGACCTCCCTAGGAGATGGTTTTCCTCCTAGCATGGCTGGCTCTTGGTCGAGGTAGCTCCCAGGGGATTGATTCCCACAGGCCAGGGGATTAGAAGTTGAGGTAGCTCCTTCTATTCTTGGAGGTACCATATGTTGTGCATCCATACGAAGGGTTAGCACCCAATGGGATGGCACAGGTGCGAGTTCCGGACTCCCACTGATATAGGCGTTGAGGTAGCTCCGCCAGGCGTTGAGGCAGCTCCGCCATGTTTGTATGCTATGTTTATGTTGTTATGAGGGCCAATGGGCCAGGCCAGTGGGCCATTTGTTTGTGATTGCTGATTTATGTGTTATGGAAGTGGGCCAGGGTGGAGGAGAAGCCTCCATGGACCCTGAGCTTACTGAGATTTGTTATCTCACCCCGTGTGGGGAATTATGTTTTTCAGGTGACTCTTCCGGACGAAGAGAGCAGTCTCAGGGCAGGAGGCCCGAGTAGAGACGTTTCTGCTTGGCTGATGGCAGCAGATGGAGCTTATAGGCTCATTTTTGGATTGTTTTGCTTATATTTTGTACCCTAGGGCAGGGACGGTGTGTATGTACACCAGATGATGATTGTATAGTTCTGTATACCCTCTGTGAGGGCTGATATTCTTTTGTATCACATGAGGTGGTGTGAGCTTTGATGTATAGTTGTACAGAACTATTTATGATATGTATATGAGACCTGTTCTCCTGAGTATAACTGTTGTATAATTGATGAATTTGCCTAACTCTGTTAGTTATCTGTCTTTATGGTTTATATTATGATAAACTGGATCAGCAGGGGTTTGTATTAGGTGCTTTGTGTGTGACTTTTCAGTGGTTTGTGTTATTTCATACATAATGTATCAAGAAAAGCGATTCTGTGCTTCCGCTGAGTTTTATAAACTATGTTTTAAGCGTTAATTATGATATTATTAATGATAACACGTCGGAGGCCTACGGGGTGTTACACTCGTTCATCTAAAACAAAATAAGGGAATAAGAATATTCCAAGTTTGAACTTTAATGAACTCTCTTGCTTCTTTAATGAATAGGCTTTGGAGATTTTGATCATGGAGACACCTTTAGAAACCATTTGGAAGATTTGATCTTTTTTAGGATCCTTTAATCCGTTTATCTCATTGTAAACAAGCAAGATGATTAGGTCTAATGTACTGTTTTGTAGCCTAGAATGGAATTGTGCTAGCTATGCTTGCTTTAGGCCAAGCAACATTAACCACAATGACTTATATATATAAAAAACACATTATCAAGCAAGATGATTAGGTCTAATTTTTAAAATGTGTTATAGTGGATAAAAATTGTAAAGCATGGTTCGGGTTGGATTGACTGCAAAATGAGACCAAATTGATTAAATAACTTTAGTTTGGGTCAGTTTGGACTTGGTAAATTTTTAAGGACAAACCAAACCAACTCAATCAAACTCAGCTTGGTTCATGTATGATCATTAGGTTGACATATTCATGGGGTGTGACAATAAAAACTACTCATGGAGAGTTACAGGGAGTAGCAACAGGTTTTCAAAGATCATGGATTTGATACAATTCATTATGCAAAATTAACACAATAAGGAAATGCCAATGACCTAAGGTGATGTCTTTAAATCTACTGGTTTGAATACACCTATATCAGTTTTTCCTATATCAACTACTTGCAATTCTAATTTTTGTTGACAATGGCAATTCTAATTTTTCATACAAGTCTATTATTATTTTTTTATGCAATATGGTTATACATGAATTTCCACTCACGGATAGAGTGAGAAAATAATTACTCTCATGATGAATGTATACTTAAAATGTTTACTTGGTGCCTTGTCAGTCAAAAGGTGTAAACCATAGCAATCCAAATTGCTTACATATGTTACCTACTGGTCCAAAATTCTCTTCCATGAAGTTCAAGGGATAAATTAAGGATATGCACAATTAGGCTATCAAAATATGCACTGAAAAAGAAAACAGAATTGCTATAATTTGCATAATTATACCCTATACCTAGGTTGGACATAAGTAAACTTACATCATCACCGACAAGAGAATAACAACATTTCTTCATAGCTATAACATTCTACCTATAGCTTTAAAAATTGAGCATAGAGCATGAAAAATAACATAAGGTTTGAGTGCTCAACTCACCAAGCTAGTGCTATTGTCTTTATTCGCAAATAGGCTTACACACTAGTAGGAGAGAAACCAAAACGGTGATAACTTAAATATAACCAGCAATCAACAGAGTACTTTTCACTGAACACAAACAATTCGCAAATAGACTTACAAACACAAATTAGGCATTTGATCAAACAATTGGTGGGCAACAACAGAAAACTTACATACCAACACATTCAACCCACACATTTCCTTAAAATGATAATGCAACAACAGAGACACAAAGCTTTAGTTTCGAGAAAGGTTCGTTGGGTGCAATAACGCTACTAACCTGGGATCTAGATATCTTATAAAACAAGATTTGAAGTCGTGAGCTTCGTTCAGTGCGACCAAGAGAAAGATGACGAGAGTAAGAGAGCGAGAGGGAGAGGGTGGTAATCGTGAGACACCTTCGCCAGAATCGAGTAGCTTTCTGTCACCGGAATCGAGAGGGAGAAGATAGCGAGAGTAAGAGAAGGTTTCTGATGCCGCGAGAGTGAAGGTCTTTAATTTAGGCGCTAGTTGAAATATTTTATAATGAAACCAACAACATAACTAGTCCATGTTAACATCGATTTTTACATGAAAACTGATGTTAATAGGAATTAGTTAACATCGGTTATATTAAAAATCGATGTTAACAGGGACTAGTTAGCATCGGTTTTAGGAAAACTTATGTTAGCGAGATTTGGTTATTTACAGTTTTGCCACCGCATTTTTGTTAACATCGGTTTTTGCGATAATCGATGTTAACTTAATGATGTTAAAGCTAATATTGCTAATAGTGAATGGGTGTTATAGACCAAATGAATGTTTTAATAATTCTCAACGAGAATTGAGAAATAGAATTTCTAATAATTTTTAACTAATAACTATATTGTTTTAGAATATTTGAGAGAATAACATCATTGACACAGTTATATTTATAAAAATTTATTTCTCAAGAAAATATAACCTGAATCTTAAAACAAAAGTTCCTCACGTGCACTAGCAAACACAAAATACTGATTGTTACGCTTTGATTTTAGTTGAACTGATTTTGAAAGAAATGGATTTAGTTATAAGAATTTTTTTGCATTCAAAAATAATATTTTCATGTTTGTTTAGTTAAATTATTTTATTTGAATAATATAAAGTAAAATTCCTTGTAGACATAAAATTACCAAAAAATATTACTATCTGGTCTTGAGTTCAAACTTTGATTGAGAGGAGAGATCTTATTAAAGATTGTCAGTTAATTTTTCTAGAAAGAGATTAATCATCAATAAAATTGATAGATTTTTTTATCAATATCATGATAAAAGAATATTATAGATCTTTTAGTACAAATGTTTATTTCGAAGAAAGATCGAAATGATTGAAACTCTAAATTTTAATAGACGAGTAACAATAAATACTTACGAAAATGCATGGTATGAATTTTAAGAGGGACAACGGAGTCCAAATAATGGAGAGAAATGGAGACCCCTGCACATGACCTCCTCTAAAGCATTTCATGAGCATTCAGTGCAGAATTAGGCCAATTCCTATCGTACTGTGGCCTGCGAGGCAGTTTTCGGTTTGCGTGTTACAAACAATAATGTACCATACCTTTAGCCAACTCACTTTCCAAATTAAGCAGAAGGGTGACAAAAATATAGTCACATTGTGATAGTACCATGCACTTTAATTTGTTAATTGGCACATGGGCATCTCAGCCCTGATAACCACAATCAGCAATTTCTTTCCATCTATCTCATTGAGGCAAGGGTGGTTTAACCTTACAAGTTACAACAAAAAAATTACGCAAGTTTTTCACACATTCATGCACTTTAAGAATCTCGAATGCAATTTCTAGTTGGTCGGCTACTAAAGTTTGAGTATTTGTTCTAGAAGATATAAGGTTGATGCATTGTTTAGGAAAGGGTGAAAGGAGAATCGAAGGAGGGAGATTGCGGACTCGAATCCCTCCAACTGATATTTCTAATAAAATTAAGAAATTAATATTTATTGATGAAAAAGGTTTAAAAATCAGTTCTTATTATTCAGGATGATCACTAGAGGAGGTGAACTAATTAACATGACTTTCTAGCAGCCCTAAGGACAAGTTTTTATACAAACAACTAGCTCTTATAATAAACTAAAATGACATTTTATAAAATAATATGAGTCATTTTAAGATTTTAAATTTATGGTCGCAGTCACATTTTTGTCCCGTTTATTGACATTGAGGGAATTATAAACAAATGCAGCCGATACAGCCATAACAGTAATTACGTTTGTGATCATAAACACCTCAAAAGCCTTGATATAGCGATGAAAATTGCTGTCAACTTGTTTCTAAAATTTTGACAGCACTATAGCTGAATTAAGAACCTTCACCTTAAAAAACCTGTCGCTAAGTTAAAAATCTGTCGATAAATAGAAATTTCTAACGGACCAAATCTGTCGGTAAATAGGAATTTCCGACGGAATTCCCACGACATAAATCCGTCAATAAAATAACCGTAGGAAATTTCAACTGACAAAATTTTTTCGTCCGTCGGTAATTTCTGATAGACATATCCATTGGTAATGATCGGAAAATTCCGACGGATTTATCCGTCCGAAATTTTCCATTGATCCTTCCATGAGAAATTTGCGACAGAAAAATCCGTCGAAAATGACTATGGTAATTTTTTTCTATTTGGGTTTGGGCCAGCTTTTGGAACGTGGCAGTTCTAGCCCAACTTCTATCTAAACCTACTTTCTGGCTCTTTATCCATTGAAGCATTTTTTTAAAATGTAGACAAAACTGTGAAGGTTTTTAATGAAAAAAAATTGTAAAAGTCTACAAAATTTGAAGTGAATACTACTACGGAAAAAGTCAGATGAATAATACTACTATTTTATCTCATAATCCATTACAAGACTACTATTTCATAACACCAAACGTTTCCCTAGAGTGGAATAAAAAAATAAAATAAAAATGAATTGAGATTAAAGTTTTAAATTAAAATAGAGGGTGAAAATATGAGCTTTTCGTTTCTTTTTAGCTTTTTTTTTTACTACAAACAAACAAATAGAGGTAAATAACAATCAAGACCAAAAATAATTTATAACAATTATATATATTAAATTATATATTTTCGACAATATTATACCACATATTTAATATTTATTTTTTGATTACTATATAGTACTAAAATATTGAATTAAATTCTAAATTGATAAAGATAAAAAAAATTCAAATTAAAAAATTATGAAATTTTAAATAAGATAAACAAGTGAAACTTAAGTTTTAGTTTTTTTAAAAAAACAAGCCCAAACTCCTAATTAGATTTATTTAAATAAATGAGTTAAACTTAAGTCACATATTTTTTTTAGAACTCAAGTTTAAATTTCTAATATTTAACTCAAATCTACTCATTTACATCCCTAATATTCAACATCTTTTTAAATGAAAATTTTATATAAAAGTTGCTACTAACTTATAAAAAAAGTTACCATTTTAATTATTCAATCCAATAATTATAATACAAGAAAATATTCAAATTCCAACTTATAAAAAAAGTTATCAGTTAAATACATGAGAGTATGAATTAAGAATCATAGCATACTTGAGACAGGCCTCCCAAATTCCAACTGTTGATTATTGATTGCCACCCTTGAAGCCAGAAATCATTCAAAACTGCAACTTGAGTAATAGCAGCCAAGTTAAACTACCTAGAAAGAAGGAAATATCCTTTTATAGACTAACAAAACAAATCCCTCAAGAAATGCTATAATAACAAAACTTTTTTTGCTACAACAATCCTTAATTAGTTCCTTAATCTCTCCCCCAACCCTCCCCCCCCAAAAAAAACAAAAATATATTTGAATAATTAACATGATCAACAATAACTCCTTTTCAAATTAGTGTGATTAATCTTTAAGGGGAAGATAGATGGATAGATAGATAGATAGATCAAGCATAAAAAATAAAAGTTAAAAAATAATAAGATAAATAGACAGATTCTTATCCTTATGATCAAAGAAGCAAATATATTTGAACATGTCTTAAGATCACCTGATGGGTTATTGGTTTGAAACTAGAACTATAAGCTCCATTGGGGCTGCAATAAATAATGAATTGCTATTAGTGAAGAACAGAGAAAAGAAGATAAAGTCATCATCAAGAATAATAAATTTTAGTAATTCATTCCATATTCTCTAGATATGAAACTCAGTTTTCACCCTATATAAGACTTTAAACACAACAAGAATGGCACATCTCTTTGACTCCACCATTAAGTGAAAGTGGATATTGACAAGAATTAACACTGATGAATAGTCAGTGCATGGATGGTGGACCCCTCCAACTGATGAATCATTGATGTATTTGGTTTCCAATAATTACATATTGATGCAGCATAGTTATTTGTTACCATTAAAGCAACCACCTGCACCATAGATATGCTTCCTTCCTGATATGCGTCTAGCATATGGCGCTTTCCAAGCTAAAAGAAGCAAGGAATGAATCACAAATGAGCGGTAATTGACAATAATTGATGGAAACATTGATTATTCCTTCTCAATCATTCTCTCAATCATTTTATGTGTTTTCAAAGCAGAAGAGTGCAAGAAAAGAAGAGAACAAAGCAAGAGCAAGAAAGCCAAGCATGGTTCTGGTGCTAACCACGTGGTTCTGGCGCCGTTCACGTGACAGAAAGGATTCAAGCACAAATTCTTTGTGAAGTCGCACGATCCGCGTGAGAATTGGCGTATTTCGCGCCAAAGAAATAATTATGTAGCAAACTCTCTGCCATCTGGCGCTAACAGCATGAGAACTGGTGCGATCTGCGCCAAAGAAGAATTACAGTGCATTATTCTTTGTCACCTGGCGCGATCAGCGTGGTATGTGGCACGATTAGCACCAGGCTTGTAGTATGGTGGCGTTAATGGCGTGAGTAGCGCGACGACACGGGATTCTGCTGTTCTATTTTGCAGAGCACGATTCTGAGGGCATTTTGTGAGATTCACTCCATGCATATAAATAGAAGGTCACGAAATTAATGAAGGGACTTCAGACACTTCTAAATATCAGAAACAAAGGAGAAGGAAGGGTTTGGGAAGTGTTGGCTAGGGCAAGGAGATTGAAGACCAAGTGAAGAGATGTTTCTCTTCTTCTTTCCCTTTATTGTTCTTCAACTGAACATTCTCCATTTTGTGCTTTTGAAGTTAGACATGAAAATGTCTGGCTAAGTGCTTATTGTAGTGAGGGCCACAACCCTAATGTAAGCTCCTTTTTGCTGGATTGGTTGATATTATTCTTTTATGCTAAATTATTTCACTTTATCTTGCTTTTAAAGTATATTTCTTTATTAGACTTGATCATTCTTATAATTTGTTGAGAGCTAGGGTTTACAATAGGAATATTGGGGTTCTAAGTTCTGACTTTGGTAAAGTAACAATCTTTACATTATTTAGGAATAGAAATGTATGATTGCGGATGATTTGGTGTATTGAACTTAATGCTTAATCTAAGAAAGATTCTTAAGGAATTAGGATCTTTATGTGGGTTAAAGGGTTAAAGTCACTAAGGAATTAGGATTTAACTACTTGAATGAAGATGCATTATCTGAATAACTAGAATAATTGAATCTATCAACCAATCCAAATTAAGAAAGTGGGTAATCAAAAGGTGAGTGTGCCCTGACTACTATTGTTCTCATATTTTACTAAACCAAACTTCGTTGTTTTCAATTACTTATTGATTCTTGAATCTTGTCTTCACTTTTATTTATTTCAAGTTACAATACATGTTTCCATCAAAACATTTATTCATCCAACTTCTAGATAATAGTTACGATAAAATTGGTGCCTCAATCCTCGTGGGACGATACTCTACTTATCATTTTATTACTTGGAACGATTGGTATACTTGCCGAGATCGCACCACTTCCCATTTGAGAAGATGCTTCTCCTTCTACTCTCACCTTTGTAATTATCTCATCTAATCTATTTTTGAGAAAAACACAAAATTGCATATTAATGCAAGGGATTCCCCGCAACATGATTAGGAGGTAGAGGAGGTTGTTGAATCCTTGGAGAAAGCTAAGTCCCTGGGTTATTGTGCCGATCACTTCTAGAAGTTCTCACGGGTTTGCATCCAAGTTAAGTGCAGCTGTGATTAACACAATAATGAATGGACCCAGAAAACCAAAGAAACAAAAACACATCACTGGCAGATAAAAGCTACTAATCTCCACACAATGACACATAAAAATATGATTTTGAGCCCATAAAATGAAGAGTGGGGGGACTTCGACTGCCTTCTTGTATCGGGTGAAGAGAAGGGGGTGGTAGGCTTAGTAGGGCTCGAACCTACAATAGTACCGTTATGAGCCGTACGTTTCAACCAATTAAACTATAAGCACAGACACTTAAAAGTGGATCCACAAAAGATAAAAAATGGAAGTACCTTCCACACATGGGGAAAGAGGCCTCCTATCTCGGTGGTCTCATCTCTCCGTATGATTGTGTTAACGACATCATTGAGGCGGTCCCAGAACATGTCAGGATTCAAGTACTCTGCCTAAGCAACAACCAAATCACAAAAAAAATTAAGCAAAAGGGGTTCACCCAACACAATGAAAGATTTAAGAATCCACCACCACATTCTGCAAGCATTTATGGAAACGAGAGAAAAACCTCGGAATTGGCTTTGGAGTACATGATTTCTTCGGCCTTGAGAACCACCACGGGGAGTTTCTCCTGCCATTCCTTGTTCTTCTTGGTCGTGGGATTGTGAGTGTCATTGATGACCCTAATCAAACACATGGCGTGCAATAGAGTCAGAGAAATTCACAAGCTCGAGAAAAAAGGGGGTGGAGGGAAACGAGAAGAACCCAAAACCTAAAAATCAGCTGAATGATGGAACCTCTCACAGGTTGGTGGCGCTCGCTGTGCCAAAGCCCTTTTGACGCACTTGTAAGGGCTTGGCCCTGGGCGCGACATCACCAAAATGAGGTTGTGCTGCCTTGGAACCTCGTGCAATGGAACGCAGATGGCGGTTGAGGTTGTGAGGCAGAGTGAAGACAGAGGGTGCAAAGGCTTAGGGTTGGGGTTTCGAATATGACGAAAAAGAAAATTGTAGTTCATGGTTAGGGTTGAGCACATTCCTTTTCAATATAAAAGCAAATTTCCCACGGACACATATGCATGCAGCTTGATGGAACGATCAGGGAACCCTAAAGGTGGTTTTCTCATGTCGTCTTCTCTTTGTCTAGCTGGAGATGCCATGTACCCTATTGTTGCAGGGCTAATAATCCAGTACTGAAGAGACTTTATTCCTATTCTACGAGCCAAGTTTGGCAGCCAATATGTGGAAAAATCGAAAAAAACGATGTGTGGTTTGAGCTCAAGGAGGAGAAGTTCAATGTTTTTCTCTGTGAGGTCCATGGCAGCGGCAATGAGTGGGAACAAAGAGGAGGGAACATCTGAAGTGGTTTCTGCATCATAAGGAAGACCATCAACGTGAGGAACATTGATGGCGACAAAGGTGATGAGGTTTGGGTGAAGGTTGAGGTTTTCTAACTTGGCTTGTGTTCTTCCGGGTATGAAGAAGGAGATTTTGTGTCCCCGTTTGGCTAACTTGTTGGCAAGGTGGAGAAATGGGGTGAGGTGCCCCATAGCAAACCATGGATACATTGCTATGTGCAAAGGAGCTGCATCTGCATCCATTGTGCAATAGACAGTGTTGTAGGCTTGTTGTGTATCTCAGACCAAAAAGTAAGAATATATGTGAGTGCTCTACCCCCTAGTCCACTTTTGTTATGACAAGGAGGAAGGGCAAATAATTGTGATGAAGATCTTAGAGGAATGCTAGGTTTCTTAACTTTCATTACCAACCACAAACGTTTTTATCAATGTGATAGCTTCTTGGTACCTTCTAAGTGACAAGAACGTTTTATGTACGATCTTTCAAGGGGAAACGTTTATTCTTTTCGGGCACGTCTCTCTTGGGCCGGTTAACCACAATTAGACAGAAAAATTGATTTAGCAACCATTCTTCTCTGCATATAAAGATGAGTATTATAATAATAATAATAATAATAATAATAATAATAATAATAATAATAATAATAATAATGCTTTTAAAAAAATTAAATTAATGATTTCATTTAAAATTAATATATTATATGAGTCTTTTTTTTTTTAAAAATTTTGTTACTTTGTAATAAATAATAACTAAAAAGGACATTTTATATATTATGAAGCCACATATATGTCAATATATGTTTGAGTGTACATACATACGAACACGCACATGTACGCCTACACCCATAGTTTGGACCTGGCCTGGATGATGCGCGTTGACTGGGCTTGGGACATGTCTGCTGGAAACTTGATTCCTACACTTCCTTGTCATGCACCTCCCTTTTCCACTTGAAATTATCATAATACCCTTAATGAAATAGTATCCCTTCCCCAATCCTAATATCTCCCTCCCTTAGAATCCTAACACCTCCCTCCCCCGCAGCGCACCTCCTTCCCCCTGACAGGGCATCACCTCCCTTCCCCAACGGGGCACCTCCCTTAATATCCAAATTATTATGGTTAATTAACATTTTTCATTATAATAATTAAAATATGAATGTAATTTTTTATGGTTGTCTCTTTCCTGATTTAAATAATTTGTTGATTGTTTTATTTTATGATCATAGAAGGTATAAAAACAAATAAACAAATGAGGATGAATCTTTTACATGAAAAATATGAAGAGAAATTTAAATTTAATGCACCATATAAATTATATAAATTAAAATATAAATATAACATATAAGGATGAAATTTTTTTATAAAAACAAATAAAAAAATTACGTTGAATTTACAAGAATAAATTTTTTATTAAATTTTTTTGTACAATCAAAATTAATATTTTTTATATAATAA
This sequence comes from Glycine tomentella, assembly GCA_007407185.1. NCBI lineage: Eukaryota > Viridiplantae > Streptophyta > Magnoliopsida > Fabales > Fabaceae > Glycine > Glycine tomentella. Next base: position 108,227 of record PYAF01002978.1, on the reverse strand, counting down.
ATTTAATTACATAAAAATATCAAATATCAACATAATCACTACATAAATAAAAATCATCATAATCACTATTATTTTTTCACGTAAAATTAGTGACTCAAATTGAATTTCAAGAAAAAAATTATCCATATTTTATTTATTATTTACTGACTTAAATAAATTATGCATTATTTCTTTTACATGAAAAATTTTTAATTTTGTTTTATACATCGATATGCATATGTCAATATATTAAAATATAAATTATTTACAAAATATAGCATAATATTTTTTTATTTAAAATCTTAATTGTTAACCCGGTACAGCGAACATGTCAAAATCTAGTATACCTAATGCATAAAAAATGATTGAGGAGTTTATATAATAAAAAATAAAATATAAAAAATTTATAATTAAAAAAATATTTTTAATTATTGAAGTGATTAAATTGTAATATAATTCAATTCAATTAAATTAAATGACTGAGAAGTTATTTAAAATTGGAATATATTGTTTGAATATGCATGAGCCTTTTAAATTAATCTATGTCTATTTTAAAAATATAAACTAAAATATTATTTTAAATTTATTGCTTGACTTAGTTAATTTAAATATAAGTTTATGGCATATACACTAAAGTCCGTGCTGATGAAATTAAGTTTGTACTAAATAGTTCAATAACAAAAATTAGTTCAGACAATTGTGTCATAATGAAATTGATAATTGTATTATAATTTGTA
>PYAF01002978.1:89035-99542 GCA_007407185.1 Glycine tomentella | reverse complement strand
TCTCTAAGTTTTGGCTATTCTATGTAAAATTAGTGAAGATTTTCCTGTAAGCTGGCCATCCCACGTGCATATCCTAGAAGAAAGGAGAATTGTTGAGAAGTTTCAAGTACAAAGACACTTGTATGGTGGAAAATGAAGAGCCAATGGTAGTAAAGCACATGTAAAGAAGCATTAATGACTAAGTAAGATTTTTTGTAGACTTTCTTCAAAGCAAAGCTAATCTTCCTCTATAAAATGAGTAGGACCGAAATGTTGGTGGCTGTTCCAAGGGAAGATAACGTGCAACTTAGCCTTCAAAACAAAATTAGTGCATTTGCAAACCAAAATCAAAGAATAGCCATGCCATTACTCCTTGTATTCTTCTAGCTTTGACCTTGTTATTACCTTGCTATCACTTTATTCCTTCTAACTAAAAAGAAGAAAACCAAGACCACTATCTCTAGTAAGTTCACATTGGAAGCTTGAAGCCTTGGAGAGAAGTTAATTAAGTTTCAAACAAAGGAAGCAAAGGTATGGGGAGTTTATGATATTCAAAGTTTGAATAAGATTCTTATATGGTTTTAAAATTAAAATAGACTGTGTTGTTATAATTTGGATGATGGGCTGAAATCCTTAAGTATCTAAATTTGGTTGGAAGCATGTTTTGTTCCTAAAAGTATGTTGATTTTATAGAAATGAAGTCTTGTACACAAGATGTTTGATGAAATGCCTCAAAGAGTAAAAGTTTTGTTAAATAAAATAATTATTAGAATAAGTGACTTGGTTTCAAATTAATTATTTAAATTTTGGGCCATGGATTACTTTGCTGTATCCTTTATATTTGATGCTATAACAATTGTAATTTATTACTTAAAGTTGCTGTATATTAATTTTACAACTAATGATTGTTGTATGATAATTATGTTGCTGTAAAATTAATTCTGGTTGTTGTATGTCAATTTGTTATGTTGTTGTAAAGTAATTTTGTAACTTCTGTTGCTGTATGTTATTCATCTAGGTTGCTGTATATTAATGTTGCCGTATGTTATTATATTGCTAATGCTGCTGTCTGTTATTTTAGGTTGTTGTCTGTTATTTTATTATGACGTTGTATGCTGTTACTGTATTTAATTAAGCTGTTATGTTGCTGTTGTATAGGTTGCGGTATATTTTAATTAGTACGGTATATTTTATTTGGGTGCTGTATACTTTATTTGATTGCTGTATATTTAAATTTGGTTGTTGTATATTTAATCAGGTTACTGTATTTTAAGGTTGTTGTATAATATTAAGTTGCTGTATGCTGTTGTATACTCTATGATACGGTATTTAATAGTTTACTGTATGCTGTTAGGTATTTTATGATGCTGTATTTAATTAGGTGGTTGTATATTATTTTATTTATGTTACTGTAAGATATTCTAACATTCACCTGATGTTGAGTTATGATAAAGATTCATAAGTATATATATTCTTAAGATTATTTCTTAAGAAAAGTGTGGGCACTGATATTTGTGAGATTGATGGATGATTAAAAATGTTACAATGCCAAGATGAGACTATAAGAAATAAATTGGAGATTAATGGTAAAGAAGAATAATTAAACCATTCATGCATTTTCATACACATATGCCTGACGGGGGTTAAACCGTGGAGTTGTGTGTCAGATAGTTAGAGGAACTGAGTATGAGCGTTCAGACAGTGAGGAGTCTGAGCTGGGGGATGCTTCGACAGTGGGGAACTCACGCCACCCATGATGATCACATGTAGTGTGGGTGACTTTCCTGTGCACCACTGTGACATCCTGACTGATCATGCAAGTTCTAGACCAGTGATTGGGGCTATCTGACTGTGGCCACTGATGATGATTTTGTGACAAGCTGAGATCTGAGTCATGCATCATATAAAAAGATGAACATGCATTTTATACATCACATGATAAGCTTGTGGAATAATTATCTGTTGATAAGATGTTGTGTGAATGATATGATTTAATTCGTGTGCTGAGGTAATTTAATCTGTGGATGGACTTTGACTTAATTCGTGTGTTGTATAGACGAAGATAATTTAATTCAGTGGGCAAATCCTCTGTGTGGTTATTTTATAATTATTTACGTATGTATTTTGTTATATATGTTTTTATTCAAACTATGTTTGTCATAAACTTACCCGAATTGTGTCTGTGGTTGACACCTGTGATGACCCCAATTCATTTGGGCGAGCAGATGAACAGTAGTAGCTGAACGTTGAAGCTGGATTGAAGATGTGCATGGATTTGGGCTACAGATGTTGTAATTTTATTTTATGACTTGTGATATGTATTTGGACTGTTTAATTATGGACATGTAACATGGACTGTTATATTCTAATTTGTGTTAATGCACTGCATTTGTATAAACCGTGGTGAGGAAAATCGTTTATGTTACAAAGGAATCATTAGCAAGCAAAGCAAAAAAAAAAAAGAATTTTCGTGAAAATTTTACAACTAAGATCATTTTAATACAAAGTGGACATGAGTTTTTAACTAAAATCAATCAAGCATGAGAGGGTAAAGAGAGGCGTTACAATTTATATTATTGTCATTTGTTCCTAGACCTCACTATAGTCACCTCTAGGCTTTTGTAGAAATCCCTTGCCACAAGTCTAGCCTTATGTTTGATCACATCACCATTTGGATTCACCTTGACTTTCTAAACCCACTTTATTTTTATGGGTTTCTTGTCATAAGTCAGGTTAACAGGTTCTCATGTTTGATTCTTCTCAATAGAGTTCAACTTATCTTCCATTTCATTGAACCATTTGGGGTGGTTAATTTCTTCCTTAAATCTAATTGAATCAGATTCAGAAAATAGTGTATCATGTACTAATTCTCCTTCTGAATCAACTGCAGAATCTGACAAATGGAATATGCCTGGTCCTGGTTAATCTCCTCAATCCAGTAACAACACTTGTGTTGGTTTCATGTTCATTAACACTGTTGAAATGTATTAGCATTCTTGTTGATCCTTTTTCAGCTTTTGTGTGCCAATCTGAACTCTTAGATTCATCAATCACAACATCTCTATTGATTACAATTTTCTTATTTCTTGGATCATACAACTGGTAACCACAAGTAGAATGATATCCTACAAGAACCATATGCTATCCCTTGTTATCCAACTTTCTTCTCAATTGATCAGGCACATGTTCAAAGCATATAGAACCAAAAACTCTAAAGTGAGTCATGTCTAGTTGGGTACCTGCCCATGCCTCTTTTGGTGTCTTAAAAACTTAATCTTTTAATTAGGCTTCTGTTTAGAATGTAAGAAATAGTGGAAGTTGCTTCACCCCACGAGTAATTAGGAACTTTCTTACTTTTGAGCTTACTCCTCACCATATTAGTAATGGTTCTATTCTTTTTCTAATCAATGCCATTATGTTGTGGAGTGTAAGGTGGTGTTATTTCATGCATAATCCCTTCTGCCTCACAAAAGTTTTGTAACTCATCTGACACATAATCATCACCTCTATTTGACCAAGTAAATCCAAACTTTTCTAGTTAAATCATCAATGAAGGAAACAAGATACTTGTTTCAACCAAGGGATTTAGTTTGAATGGGTCCATATACATCTGAATAGATCACTTCAAAATTGTCACCTAACTTGGTTGGTACTTGTTGCTTGAAGGTGTTTCTGGTTTGCGTGCACTCCAAGCATTCCTCACATACTTCACTTGGAACTTGAATGTGTGGTAAGCAATGCACCAGTTTATGCCTATTTAAGAGGTTTAGATATATGAAATTCAAATGTCCAAACATATAATGTCAAAGCAATTCACTTGTTCTAGTTGTTGTGGCTAGGCATTCATGTTCCAAAACATCTATTCTCACTTTAAAGGTTTTATTCTTTGACATATGAACCTTAAGAACCAATCTATTCTTACTGTCATACACCTTTAGCACATTATCTTCATCACAAAACCTTTCTTTAGCAATTGACCAAGGCTTAAAAGATTACTCTTCATCTGTAGAACAAATAGCACATTAGAGATAAAAGATTGTTTACCATCCTTCCATTTGATCAACACTTTACCAACTCCCTCTACGAGTGTGTTGTCATCAACAAATCTAACTTTGTTCTTTGTTCATTCATCAAGGCTTACTATCCAGTATCTTCGGCCTATCATATGAGTGGAACAACTAGTGTCCAAATATCAAGATGAAGTGCTGTCAATTTTTGTACTTGTGGTGACCATCAACAATACTGAATCAGAATCTGACCTATCATCATGAGCAAGATTTGCTTCATCTTTCAATTTTTCCTTTCCTTCTCTGCCACTTCTACATTCATCTACAAAGTTCCCCCACTTGTTACAGTTGTAGCATTGGATCTTCCTCTTATCAAACTTCTTTCCACCTTTATTTCAAGATTGACCACCATTTTTTAATTGAAGATTCACCTTGATCATGATCAGTATGGCACTGATCTTGAGCATTTGATGAGTCATTGGCTCCTCCCTCTTTATATTTGCCTTTCCTTGTCTTGTTCCAACCACTTGCACCTTTATTTTTTAAATTGCTTTGAGTCTGTAGAGCTAGTTATTGAGTATTTTCATAATTTCTCCTCTCACTAGTTCATTGTTTGCGTGCTTCAAGAAAATTATGCAACTCCTCCACCTTCATTGAATCAAGGTCCTTTGATTCCTCGATTCAGTCGGTAATAGCGCTTTTTCTTGTAGTGGCATTGACAAACATTTGAATTTTGTTGAAATAATCAGCAATGGACTCTTGATTAGACATAGACAATAATTCATATTGCCTTCTAAGGGTTTGGAGCTTCACCTTCTCTGTCTTGTCAGCCACTCCATACGCTTTATTCAGAATATCTCATGCTTGTTTTGTTGTCATAGCTTTGGAAATTTTTCCAAAGATTGCAACATCAACATACTAATGAATCAAAAAATGAGCTTTACAATTAAGCTTCTTGAATTCTTTGTGTGCTGCCTTTTGTTCCTTTATTGCATTTTTTTACTAATTCTTGAAACCCAATATTTATGACTTCTTACACATCTTGGAAGTCGAAGATTCTCTTCATCTTCGCACACTAATCCTCGAAGTTCTTTCCATCAAACACTGATAAGTTTCCTGGAAAAACACCAATTGAACCAGCCATGGTTAACTGTTTGGATTCTGCAAAGTTCCACACTAGAAGAATGCGCAAGACACAAATAAACCCACACTAGACAGGATTTATCATGCAGCAAAAGGCCTCACACTTTAGTGGGTAATAGGAACACACAGGTCCATGATCGAATTAGCTTTGGGTATCGATTTGTTGTGGAAGAAAACATACACACAGAAAGGTATAAGATAGATGAGAGAAAAAGGGAATTGTAGTTTCTTATTGATTACTTATGTGTGCATACACTTATTTATAGTAGTACACATGTATCCTTTTATATTACATGTACACACAAAGACACAATCAAATCATATATCTAACTAACTCATAACAGTAAATAAAAAAAGTGTCATTTGAATTATCTAGCAACAAATTAGAGGAAATTAGAAGGAAAAGTAATGATAATAGACATTAGACAGAGACTAAAAAATAAATATAACTAATAATTGCTATGAACTATGAAGAGGATGGAGAGGTAAAAATTTAAGAGGAACATATATAACAGTATAACACTAATCTCCAATATTTTTATTACTCAACTGTCCATTAACATAGGAGGCATAAGGAGTGAAGGTGTTGTTTTTTTTTTTAAGAGGAGTGAAGGTGTGTTGAATCATGATGTTCATCCCATAGGAGTACAAATTGAAAAGAAAAAAGATTTTAGTCATTCTTATATTCAATCATATCACACAATACAACATCTATCTGCATGCGGTAGTTGGATGGTGTCATATGTAAAATAGAAGGTTGTGGTCAGCATTCGAGTGGTGTGAATTGAAAGGAGGTGGAAACCAAACCTGCAAAATGGCATATGATATATTGAGAGCTAGGTTGTGCACATTGAGACGTCATTTAAAAAAAAAATGAGACAAATAAGTGAAATTACAATTTACAAACAAAACAAAAGGAAGTAATATCACCTATTATTTCTTGTGATCGAGAATTGCAGTTTTGAAAAATAATTGTGAAATATTAATTATAGACAAAATAAGAGAAGGAAAGAATAACACCTGCATTTTTTTTATCAGAATTGCGATTCTGATTAATTCCGATGTCTAATGAGAATTGCAGTTTTAAAAATTCTGGAGAATGAAGAATGAAATTTAGGTCTAATTTGGAATGGGAGGAGCAGATTAGACAGATCATTAGTAGTAGAGGAAATATGTAATAGAATATAGAATTCATTAGATATTGACACATGAGCAATTGGGTTGACGTGACAAAAATTATCATGTTGATGTGATAACGGGTCATTTTATATCTCAGAATTTATATATTACTTGCGTGATTTGCAAATATTATTATATAAGGTGGAAACAACAACAACAACAACATATTTAAGGGTAAAACGTCATAAAATTATTTTAATTATGGCAGTTTAAAGGAAAAACAACCAATAAAGTTAGGGTAAAACATTGAAAAAAATATAGACTTAGTTGTAACCGGCCTCATCAACACATGATGGGCCTATATAAATACATATAAGGAAAGGAAATAAGTAAAATAATGTTTACAAATATAAGTACTTGACGTAAAATATTTTTTAAAAAAATTATTTGACAAATAGTAACTGTTTGAAAAAGTAATTAAACCTCTGAATTTCTTAACCATAATGTGGGTAATTACAACTATATTTTTTGTCCTATTTTTAGACGTTGATTGTTTTTTAAATTCTAAGGATATGTTTTTCAAATATTTCCTTTCACAAAGATGTAAAAATATGATTCATACACTACTATTACTTTTAATTTTGGAAAGAAATTTAAATTGATAAAAAATAAACTATTATTTTTATTGTCAAAGGGGCCTAAGTTAAAAAAATTAATATAAATTACATTAAAACTGAGCTTAAAATAGAAACTCCTAAGGCATCAAAGATCAACAACTGCTTCAACAGATTTGGAGGTTGCTCATATGCTCATAGATAAAACTATTATTAAAGAAAATATATAATTAGTTTATGTAAAAAGTTAAAAAGATAATTTCTTTACTCATTGAGTAGCAAGTTCCAATCTTCTTATTTTTGTTGATTTGCCATTGAGAGGTAAATCTTCACATTTGTCCCTATAATTTTAAAAGAAACCACGATGTCCCAAGAAAAATAGAAAATGATTATAATATATTGTAAATAATATTTGTAAATTATTTCTTATTTTTTCCTATAACTGACATTTTAATCAAATTCAGTCTCTTAATTATATATAAATTATTAATATATAAATGATAATTAAATATAATTTAAAATTATTAATTACCAAAGGATTTAACTTATTTGATTTATTATGGTGCGCGAATATATAAAAACTCGTCAGTGTATGTCTTTTATTCATTAGGGTCAGGATAAAAAAATATCATTGCAATGTTTCATCATATCCCAATTGTCTGAATTGATTTTTGTTATTAAAATATGTAATACAGAACGTATGAAATTTCATTATCATTCTTTTATTGGATGATATCCTATAAATATATTATTTATTTTGAAAAATTATTAGTATAAAATATTTATTAATTTTTATTGATAATTAATTTTTGACAGGACACTTAACTAACTACTTTTAATAATATCTTCCCTCCTTTTCATCCACACACATGATTTGACAGTGAGATCTTGCTTAATCCATTTGAATCTAATATCACTTAAACTAATATCTTATTCACTATCATAGACATATATGCAAATTGAATTACATCAAAATTTGAATTTAAAATAAATTTCAAAAAGTCTATTTTAATTTTGGTTATTATTAGATATTATTTTATTATTTATTTTATCATTTAATTTTGTTAAGCTTTAGTTTTACGACCTATTTATTTTGTAATTAGACTAGGGAATCCTATTTTCTAATATTTAAAATTAATTCCCAAATATTTTATTTTATAGGTTATGTGTGATAAGACATTTTACTTTGTTTTTAGTTTTTTTACTACTTAAAAAATTGTTTTATTGTTCGGTAGACAATTTTTTTTAACTTATAAGATTTTCTAAAACGATACAAAGTAGTATTTTTTAAAAAGTTAGCTTTTAACTTCTAATTTTTATATTTTCTTCTATTAGTTTTTCAGTTTTTCCGCTAATTTTTTCTAACATAATCAAAATTAATATGATAAAAAAATATATTAAAAAATATTAGAATATTAAATCTTTTCTATGTGATGTATAGCTATAATTGTCCGTTTCAAATGTTTGTTTGGCATTATTATATATTTTTTGAACATTAAGAAAGCTAAATAAATATCTATCAAAGAAAGAAAGAAAACGAAAGAAATGTCATTATATTATTTTACGTTGAAATTTGTGTATAATTTGAAATTCTAATAAAGTGTAATAATGTTGTTTCAATTTATAATCAGTAACTGATATTTTAAATTGTATTTAATTTTGCAGTTATATTAATGATTAAAATGTAAACTATTGGAAGCATAATGAATAATATTAAATATTATTTAATTTATATTTATTTAATTTTTTGGAACAGTAAAAGGTAAGATAAAATTTGTGTCAAATGTAGAGTAGAAATTTCTTACTGCTTTGCACCAGTGCACTGCGAAAAGCCTACAACATTTTTTCATTGGACCACAAGTGAAGGAAGACTACCATGAAGCGGGGGAGGAAGATAACCGCATGACTCAGAAGTAGATCTACACCTGAAATTGTAACAGCTGAAGCAAAATTGAAGAAAGCACAAAATATAGGAGGAAGAATAAGCGCAAACATGCACAATGTTAATATGAGAAATCTACACATGCAATTCAGCTGCAAGTGCTTTGTCTTCACAGCTTCATTTCTCTCTGTCAATTTGATCAATATTACAGTAGACAGAGAAAAGAGAAGGGTGTAATGTCTTTGAGATAAGACAATTCCTTGTTTGGCATGACCAATCTCCAAACCTAGAAAGTACTTGAGTATTCCTAAGTCATGAAGCTTAAACTTAAAGAATTCTTTAACAGAGTTAATATCAGATAAAGATGGGTCAACAACAATAAAAGAAGGTCCAGCACCTTTGGTAAATAAAGAGTAGTCATTTTTTGATTGAATAAATTCATTACTAGCTAAAGTTTGAGAGAGTTTATTATTTCATTGTCTAGAAGCCTTTTAAGACCATAAAGTCCTTTGTTCAACTTACAAACCATTTTTGGAGATGTGGCAGTTGACTCCCCCTTAAGAGTATACTCAAGAGGAAGGTCCATGTAGACTTCCTCCACCAAATCACCATTCAAAAAAGTATCATGAATATCAAGTAGATGCATTTGCCATTTTTGAGAAGCAATAATTGCAATTAAGGTTTTAACAGTAACCATTTAGCTACATGGGAAAAAGTGTCCTTAAAGTCAATACCTTCTTATTGTGTATAACCTTTAGTCACAAGTCTTGCTTTATGTCTGTCCACAGTGCCATCACTACTAAAAAAATGGCTTTTAACATCACTGCTTTAACATTGGTTATACGAAAAAACGATGTTATAGAAAACCCGGTGGCAATTTCGTAATTAAAAGGATCAATTTAACATCGGTTTTCATAAAAATACCTAAAACCGATGTTAACCATTCGAAATTAACATCGGTTTTTAAGTTTTTACAGAAAAACCGATGTTAAGGTTAAGTATTTAACATCGATTTTCAAATTTTTAAACAAAACCAATGTTACAGTGAAGTAGTTGACATCAATTTTCAAGTTTTTTAAGAAAACCGATGTTAATGTGAAGTAGTTAACATCGGTTTTTAGGATTTTTAATGAAACCGATGTTAAAGTATACTATTTAACATCGGTTTTTAAATGAAAACCGATGTTGTCTTTATTAAAATAAGAGACATCCCCCAAATCAAAAACCACCTCTGTCGCGCGCTTAACTTTTCCCTCTCATCCCTAACCTAAGCTCTTACAGTCGCGACCTCCTCCCTCCTCGTCCTTGACCTTTCCACCTCATCCGAAGCAGTCCATAACCTCTCGACGTCACCCCAAGCTTTCAAACTCTTCACCTGTCGTGACGGCACTCGAACGGGCTCAGGTACTTTCCCTAACCTTAGATTTGACGTTCTTTTGCTGTCTTCTGTTCAAGGTACTTTGGCAACTCACACTTCGAACTAATAAGTGGTTGCTATTCGGTTTTTATGTTACCCACATGGATTTCCAAAGTAGGAGGCATCATTTGCTTGAGACCGTGGTTTGCATTGTTGGTGTTAGCTTCACAGGTACTTGAGTTTATTCCATGCTTGTTGGTGTTGCTTATTCATGTGAAAGAGACAATGGGTATCTGTTGATGTAGTTTTGTTTAAAAAATGTTCTGGCATTGTATGGTCATTTGCTGGAATTGGTTTTGTTTGGTGTTACTTGTTTGTGGTAGGGTATGTAGTATGTGGTTTTAAG
>PYAF01002978.1:66008-88935 GCA_007407185.1 Glycine tomentella | reverse complement strand
CAACTTAAACATGGAAGAAAAACAGTTTACACTCGCCATCGACGGTTTTTGAGACCTTATCATCCTTATCGGCGATTGAAAAAACCATTTAATGGAAGTCAAGAGCATGAACTTGCACCGATTCCCCTAACCGGTGAGCAGGTTCTTGAGCGGGTTGAGGCCATCCATACTGTATTTGGAAAAAGTCAAAAGAAGAAGCAGAAAGGTAATACATGCTTATGGAAGAAGAGATCCATATTGTTTGAGCTTCCATACTAGTCTAATCTAGATGTTAGACATTGCCTCAATGTTATGCATGTGGAGAAAAATGTGTGTGACAGTGTCATCGGCACGTTGCTTAACATTCAAGGGAAGACAAAGGATGGTTTGAACACTAGTCAAGATCTTGCTAAGATGGGTATAGGTGAGCAGTTACATCCTCGGTCCGATGGTAAAAAAATTTACTTGCCTCCAGCATGCCACACATTGTCAAGAAAGGAGAAGATAAGTTTCTGTCAGTGTCTACGCCGAGTTAAAGTGCCACAAGGATACTCTTCAAATATTAAGAGCCTTGTACAGATGACGGATTTAAAACTAGTTGGATTGAAGTCTCATGATTGCCAAGTGTTGATGCAAGAACTGTTAGCCGTGGCGATTCGAGACATTTTGCCTAACAAAGTCAGGCATGCTATCATTCGCCTGTGCTTTTTCTTCAATGCCATTTGTTCGAAAGTCGTGGACCCTGTAAGCTTAGATGACTTGGAAGAAGAGGCGGCAATTATCTTGTGTCAGTTGGAGATGTACTTTCCTCCCTCATTTTTTGACATAATGGTTCACTTACTTGTTCATCTGGTGAGGGAAATTAAAATATGTGGACCAGTTTATTTACGGTGGATGTACCCGATCGAGCGATACATGAAGATCTTGAAAGGGTATACAAAAAACATACACCGTCCTGAAGCATCCATAGTTGAAAGGTATATAGCAGAAGAAGCGGTTGAATTTTGTTCAGAATACCTGCAGAAAGCAAAACCTATTGGTCTTCCTGAGTTGAGACACGAGGACGGAGTGGGAGGAAAGGGTACATGAGGGCTACGTGTTATAACGCCTTCGTTGCAGGAATTGAATCAAGCTCATTTGTATGTCCTGAATAACAGTAATGAAGTCCTGCCATATATTGTTCGTCATGAAGCACTACTTCATCAAAGTAATCCAAGAATGACGAAGAATAGGCTGTTGAAAGAGCATAACAAGACTTTCTTTAATTGATTTAAACATACAATATTTAGTGATGAAGCTGCATCTGAAACGCTGAGGAAGTTAGCAGATGACCCAAAAAGAAATGTGAGAAGTTGGCAAGGGTACGATATCAACAAGTACTCCTATACCAAACAACAAGATGAAAAGTCCACCATGCAGAACAATGGAGTTAGCCTAAGAGCTGAGTCACAACACTTTGCTACTGTCCATGACAACAATCCACGTTTGGCGTGCTTGCCTTACTTTGGAGTCATTAATGACATATGGGAGCTTAATTATGTTAGTTTCTCTGTCTGTGTTTTCAAATGCTTGTGGGTTGATGTCAACAGTGGTGTGCGAACCGAGGATTTAGGATTTACTTTGGTAGATCTTAATAAGTTAGCTTATCAAGATGAACCTTTCATCATGGCAGAACAAGCTAAACAAGTCTTTTATGTACAAGATCCGTGTGACGAAAGGTGGTCAGTGATGCTGAATGGAAAAACCATTGGCATTAATGTTGACGACGACGAGTCAACCCCCGATACAAGTATCACACATTTCGCCACACAAACACCTGACGTCAACAGAGAAGACGAGGTTGACGATGTGCATGCAAATCGTTATGATCATGATGAAGGAGAATTAATTAACATCAGCTAATGTAATTTGTTTTGCTTAAGTATTTTGGACTTGAACATACTATTTGTTATTTAACATAACTTGTCATTTAACTTTACTTATCTGTATTCTTGTTTTTTTCAGGATCATGACCACACCACTCAGCTCCCCTCCTCGTGCTGAGACACCACATCATCCTCCTGAGGCACCACCGGCTCAGGCTGAGACAGCACCTCCAGTTCACTCAACACCTCCACCTCATACACCAAAGAAGACGAGGAAAGCAACACGGCTGAGGTCACTGGCCACTAGAGCTCTTGGTAAGGAGAGGCCCGTTGTCCATGTTGATCCTAGCACAGGGAAGGCTGATGGGCCTCAGGCTAATAGATTGAGGACATATCTTGGGGTCGTGGCCAAAGACAAGGTAGATATCACCCTTTCTAATTGGAAGGAAGTGCCTTTAGTGCAGAAGGAGAAGATACTGCAGACAGTGGGCGAGCGCTGGAGGCAGTTCAAATCCGACTTGACAAGGAAATGGGTCCTCGCAGAAGGGAACGCGGACGTTGCCGACGATGTATGCGAAAAATACGGCATCAGTCACGAACAGTGGACCCAATTCTGTCAGAGTAGGCGAGCAGCTTCCTAGGAGGTTAGCGGTTTTTGTTTCTGTTGCATGGTTGGATGGGGTGGTAGTTAGTATTTATGCACGGGGAGGTCTTTTCCCTACATATTTATATTGTAGTCGTTCATTCTATAGCCATTAATGTTTCACTTGGTAGAATGATTTAGGAACACTCACTATTACTTGATTTCCTCATCTTCATATTTTTTGTTGAAATGAAAGATGATTTCAAGTGCCCTTTAGTTCTTTGTATATATGTAACGTAAGAGTAGAAGCTAGATGAAAGCATGATAATATTGATCCATAACTATCTCTATATAAACTAAGTTGTAACATTTTAAGTGGACATCTTACAATGTGACTACTTGAGTTATTGTTGGCTTCGTCTGATGGATAGGATTAAATTTTCACCTTTGTGAAACATTGTGTCAAAAGATGGTTAGTGGTTTTACATAACCCTGTCTTTTTTCAATTATGTAGTCATACAGTCTTTTATTTGCTAACTCTATTTGTCAAACTGTTACAGGATGTGAGAAAGAAGGCCCAGGCAATCCAGAAGCAAAACACCGCCCCTCACGTATTGTCACGCGGGGGTTACGACTTGCTCGAGAAGAGATTGATCAAGGAAAAACAAAAGAAGCAACTAGAGGGAGCAACTCGTGATGACAGCACGGAGACGATCATTCATCCTCCGTCCCCCGTGCGATGACACGTGAAGTGGAAGCTGGCTGGCACGAAGAAAAGCGACGACATGACTTCGGAGGCGGCACGCCAGTTTGCTGAGAGGATTGTAAGTAAAACAATACAAATGACATAGACATTTAGTTATTTTTCGTATCACAACTAACAAAACAAATGATCTACTTTACGAATTGCAGGATTCCCTGGAAGAGCAATCCACCCAGGGTTCTTTTGCCGCCAATGGTCGTCAGGATGTCCTGGCTGCTGCCATTGGACGACCGGAGCACCCTGGACGAGTCTGTGGTGCTGGAGTTGGTGTGACCATCACCCAGTACTTCGGACCAGCTCCATCATCCTCTCGGAAGTCGAGGTCTTCATCCATGGCGCCTGAGGACTTGGATCGCCTAAAAGACAACATCAGGGTCGAGCTGGAGCAGTCTATCACTGATCGACTTACCAGTCGATCACAGAGAGAGTCACCCAGCAGGTGATGATGAGCTTCAGCCAGCTGCAGTCCCACATCCAGTCTCAGGTACCATTCAGCCTCCGGAGGTACAGTTATGTCCCCTTGGTGCCCGTGTCAGCACCAAGGGAAGCTGTGTCGATCCCTCGGGCAATGACCTTGACACGGGTGCATCTGACAGGCATGGGTTGTATGTGGATGGCAATCCTCCCCGCCTTGTTGCCCTTGGCAGAGTTCATGAGGGATCGACGACTGTGCACAGCGTCCCTCTTGCCGATGGTCAGGTAAAGGTGAGTGTTGAGGAGGTTCACGATGCAGATGCTCCCGTCCCTGTTCCCACTGACGATGTTGTGTTAGTGGGGCAGGCACTTAACACTTTCCTTGCCTGGCCCACACATCTTGTACAGACAATTTTGACCCAGGTTTTGTTATTTTTCCCTTATGTCTTCTACTTTAAGAATGATTTCTCACATATGAACTTAACATGATCGCTCACCCTTGGTTGTTAACTGTGTAGGATAAACAAGAAGCCAAGGGACCGGCGAAACCTATAGATAAGGCGGAATGTGCTTCTGATCCCTTGTACCTTCTAGCCCTGACCATCCCTGATCTTTTCCTCAGACCCTTCCAGGTGCCATGGGACCCGCAGATGTTCGGGGTAGTTAATGAAAACTTCCCCTTGTAAATCAAGCATGAGGATATTTCGGAGATCATCCATGGTGGTCAGTGTCTCAACATCTCCGTTGTATAGTTGTGGATGTTGTAAGTCTCTTGCAATTGACTAGCATTATTTGGTGAATTGTTTTATATTCTACCATAAATTACTTTATTTTCACTGCATAATAGGCATATGAATCATTTAAGTCTGCAATCCGATCACCCCGATGTCTATGGATTCCTCGAGCCACAGTCGATACAGAGATCTGGCCAATCTCAATTTCTGATCGAGGACTATATGAAGAAATTGATGCAGACTTCACAGAAAAAAGTCTACATTGCACCGTATTTGAATGGGTAAGCATAAATGAGAATCACAATTTATTAATGTATGCAGTATAATAACCTTGTTTTTTACAATGCAGTGCACATTGGCAACTGGTTGTTATATGTCCGAGGGACAATGTAGTCGTCTGGTTCTGTTCGTTGCATAATAGGCCTGACAACTACCTTAAAGGAATTATTAAAAGGTAGGTTCTAATTTCTAACACATTTACGTTATTTCTATACTTGAAATCTAACTTTAACAGCATGCATACTTGTTTGTCTTAAATAGTGCTTTGAAGGGTCTGGATGACTCTCCAGCAAGTAAATCAAAGGCTACAACTAAATGGATTGCGCTTAAAGTATTCAATTAACTTTTATTAATGTTCACGGTATTTGGCTTTTAACTTTGACTTTGTTTTTCAATTTAGTGTAATAAGCAAACAAGAAGCATTGAGTGTGGCTATTATGTCATGCATTGGATGCAGACAATAGTCCAGGGAGCCTTCACAGATAGCTAGGACATGGTAATTACTTGTCTAATTCAAAACAAATTGTTTTGGTTTACTTGTTTTTGTTTTGTACTTATTACATGTTTTGTTATGTCATGCAGTTTTTCAATGATCAAAGACCATTGGAAGCGGACACCATCAAGGCAATCAGACTCCAATGGGCGAAATTTTTTCTTAAAATTAGACAAGATGTATTAGTAGATTAGGGGGTTCATTTCTTTTTTTCAAAACAATTGTATATATATATATATATATATATATATATATATATTAAAGTTTAGCATATTTTTTATGTACATTGACACTTTACATTGGATTTGTTATTGGAATATTATTAAATTGTGCATTGCTGGTTCTAGATATTTAAATTGTGCATTGTGGTTCTGGATATTTAAATTTGCAGGTTGAAGAACTGCTAAAATTCAAAAAACAGATAAAATATTAAAAAAAAAATAAAAAAACATCGGTTGCAAATAAAACCGATGTTAACATATAAATCAACATCGGTTTTCAATGAAAACCGATGTTGTTATGACGAAATAACATCGGGTTTTAAAAGTAAACCGATGTTGTTTCTTGATAACAATATCGGTTTTCGAGAGAAAACCGATGTTCCTACATTAAAACAACATCGGTTTTGTAAAGTAAACCAGTGTTGTTATCAACAAACAACATCGGTTTATTTTACAAAATCGATGTTGTTTCTTCATAACAACATCGGTTTTCAATGAAAACCGATGTTGATTTATATGTTAACATCGGTTTTATAACAAAACCGATGTTGTCAAACCATCATTTATTCTTTTGAGCGTTTTCATGTATGACATGTCCACATCGGTTATTGATGGCAAACCGATGTACTTTACGTTTGTTAACATCGGTTTCAGAATCGATGTTAAATTCTCAACTTTCAACGTCGCCTGATTCAACATCGGGCGAGAACCGATGTTAAATGTCTCATATAACCGATGTTGAAAGCTGCTTTTCTAGTAGTGCATCATGATTGAATTTGTCTTTATATAGCAACCGACAACCAATTGAGTGAGCATTTTTCAAGAGTTTGAATTTTAGCTTGCATTGCATCACACCAATGAGGGTATTTGACTGCTTGATTGTAATATTGTGGCTCATAATGAAATGAGACATTTAGAATGAAATTTTTGTGACTAGAAGATAGTTTTTCATAACTGACAACAGAAGATAGCAAATAATTGACAGATGTATATAAATCACAGCCAATCAACATATTACAATGATAATTTTGAAGATATGAAGGAGTTTTAGTATTTCTAATTGATCTCCTAGTTGTAGTGATTATAGGTTGAACAGCAGCGATGTTGCTTATAGTAACAAACTCAGTATTAACCAGCAAATCAGTGTATTTCTCACAGGAGTTTGATTAACAAAAACATGGTTATGTTCATCAAGGAAAGGTTTTGGTAGCACTAAATTTGGAAAAGGATCAAATCTATCATGCACATTATTCTTATTCTGAAAAGGGAAAACGGATTCATGAAAAATAGTCTCTCTAGAATAAAAAATTTGACCAGTCATAATGTCAATCAGTTTATATGCTTTTTTGCCAAGAGGATAACCCAAGAAAACACAAGCTTTGGTTCTTGGATCAAATTTATGTCTATTAACAGTTAAAGTAGAGGCAAAAACAAGACAACCAAAGACTTTCATGTATGAGAAATCAAAAGATTGATTATACAATAATTCAAAAGGAAACTTATTTGCTAAGAGAGGAGAAGTAGTCCTGTTGATAAGAAAAGTGGCAGTGGCAACACATTCTGTCCAATAATAGAGGGGAACATGAGACTGAAAATATAGTACCCTAGCAACATTTAATAGGTGCTGATGTTTCCTTTCAGCATCTGAATTCTGTTGAGGTCTCTCAACACAAGAATATGGGTGAATGACCCCATTCTCCTAAAAAAAAAATACTAAAGGCCAACTCTTTAGCATTGTTAGACCTTAACTATTTTTAATTTTCTTGCCAAACTGAGTTTGAACCATGGTGAAAAATGACGAATATAACATGTAAGACATCAGTCTTACTTTTTAAAAAATAAATCCAGGCAAACCTAGAGCAATCATCAACAATAGTGACAAAATATTTATGTCCAGAATATGAAGGTGTACTAAATGGATTCCAAATGTTACAGTGTACTAAATCAAAGGTAGATTGAGAGAAATTATTGTTAGAAATGAAAGACAATTTTCTTTGTTTAGCTAAAGGACAAACAAAACAGGTATGCATATTATTCACATTTAAGTCACCAGACCAGAATTTGTGTTTCATAGCTATAAGGAATTTATTTGAAGGGTGCCCTAATCTGCTAAGCCAGATATCAACAATAACAAAATTCACAAAAGAATGATTGATAGATTGAACAGGAGCAACAACTTCCAGAACATATAGTCCATACACAATATCACCCCTGCCAATCGTCTTCTTGTTTAGGGTTTCCCGAATTAAGATATTAGTGTCAAAGAATTGAAAATTAACAGGTATATTAGAAGTAACTGCACTGACAAATAAATGATTGAAACGAAATTGAGGTACATATAAAACATCTCTTAAAATCAAATTGAGGATTTATCACAACATCACCAATATGAGAAACAACAAAAGAAGCATTATTAGGTAAAATCACAGAGTGACCATGTATCTGTCTTAGTGAGGTAAATAATTTCAAATCAATGCAAATATGTTTAGATGTCCCAATATCTATTATCCAAGAATTAGGATTAGACAATATAGAGGAAACAGAGACAGATAAGTAAATACCTATCTGTGATTGTTATCAGTAGGATTATTTGGCTCAACAACAGAAACAATATTTGCCATACGATTCGAGAACATTGAAATAAGTTGGTTGCATTGCTCGCGAGTAAAATTATTCAAGAATGAAGAATTAGAGATAGCAGGTTCTTCAAATACTTGGTTGGTCATAGAAGGCCTAGGTCGAGGTTTAAAGCCCGGAGGATAGCTGTAGAGTTTGAAGCACTTCTCGACCGTGTGACCATAAAACTTGCTGTGAGTGCAATATGGTCTATTTTGACAATTATCATTGAATGTGTCACACAAACCAACCACTTGCTTAGCAGCACAGATCACGACGGTAGAAAGGTCAGACCCCAATCCAATGTCCCTTTGACTCTATTCTTGATCAATTAAAGACAATACTTGTGTGATTGGAGGAAGACAATCAATTAGTAAAAGCTGACCACATACCTAAGAAAAAGTTTCCTCAAGACCCATCAAGAAGGTCATGGAGTACTCAACTTCGAAGTAGGCTTTCAGCTTGTTAACTCCTTCACACGTACACCCATTACACGAGCAAGAAGGGCGGAAGTTTGCAAGTTCTTCCCACAAAGATTTGATTTTTGTATAGTAGAAAACAACCAAATCATTACCTTGTTTTAGATTGACCAGATCCCTTCAGAGTTTATAAACTCTAGGACCATTATGCTTTAGGAACCTTTTCTGTAGACACCACTCCACATCTTAGCCGCAGAGTGGTCATTGATGATGCTAGCTGCAATTTCCTTTGAAATAGAATTTAAAATCCAAGAAATGACAAAGTTATTACCAATGTTGTCAAATTCAAGGATCGGAAGAGGATCGGAAGGGGGGTAAAAGATCGTAACTCGGATCATAAGAGTTATGTGTATATGTAAAATTATATTTATACACATGCATATACATAAAAAATAACATAGACAAGAAAAACAACTTATAACTCATAATAAATCATAAAGATTAAGATCCAAAACATAACACAATTCAAAATAAGTTCACAAGTCATAACATAAACTCATAGTTCATAATTACTTAATACAATCACACTAGTCTAGGAGATCATTCAAATTAAAATCAGGATAGTCATTCTCCATATGATCTTCATCCTCATTAATTTCATCTTCTCCACCTGCATCATCAATAATTAGAGGAACCTCCAAATCATCTATGGGTTCACCACCACCACTAGCACTTTCTCCCACTTGAACTAAAATGTGTTCATCTAGAGCATCCAAATCTGAATTTGCCTCATTGTCCTCCACAATCCATTCATCATCAGAAGAAAGATCATCAATGTTATAAACCTTCCCTTTTCTAACGTCCTTCTTCTTGTTCAATCTTGTATTAGCCATGACAAACACCACATCATTCATGGTCTTTTGGTGTAAACGATTTCGCTTCTTGGTGTGAACCTAAATAATTATAAAATCCATTAACAAATAATAGGTACTAAGTATAGGTAAATAATTATAAAATGAATTTCAGAAATTCAAAGGCACTCCAGTTACGCTCACAATTGGATGAACTACATGTCAAACTCAATACTCAAATAGCAAATCTTTGCAATTCTGGATGTTCATCACCATAGGACTCCCACCATTGTGCTGGAGTTTTTGTTTTAAGTGCACGTTGAGCTATTAGACTACCAAAAAACTTAGATTTGCTTTTGAAATCTTCAATTTGAGCATCAATCATAGATATCTCATCAATGTCTCCCACCATCCTGTCTAAACAGTCATACATTCCATGCTTCACTTCATAATCAGCTTTAAATTCAAGATTATCGTGCAACATGGGATTAAGATAGTAGCCTGCAACATACAAAGGCCGACACAATTGCCTATCCCATCTTTCATCAATGATTTCCCAAAGGGGAGTGTAGCTAAGAATGGTAAAAAAATAAATAAATTTTCAAACAAAGTCTATAATAGTATAAATTAAAAAATCGAACAAGTGGAAGATAATTAATTAATTACCTCTTAGTAACCCCATTAAAGAGACTTTGTATCTTCTCTTTGGCAATATCCATTTCTTCATAAATGAAGCCCATGGCTGGCTTTTCATCTTAATCCACCATGCGCAACACCTTAATTAGGGGAAAAGCACCCCTCATACAATGCAAGACATTATTCCAAAATCCCTTATGAGTAATCAAATTTTCCACTAGCACCCCATCCCTAGTCTTTACAAATTGACTAGATTGCCACTCCTTCGATGTGAACATCCTAATAAGTGATCCCTTATTCTCATGCAAACATCTCAAAGTCAAATAAGAAGTGGCAAAACGAGTAGTGGCTGGTCTAATCAAATCAGTTCCCTTAGTAAATGTATGCAATAAGGAACCAAGACCAGTTCTAATAGATGTATGTTGTAATTTTTTCACCACTTGCAATTGTCTCTTGATGGAGTGGAATTTTCTTTTCAAAATCTTCCAGCATTAAATCAATGCAGTGAGCTGCGCAAGGTGTCCAATATAACTTCTTTTTCTTCTGCATCAACAAATCTCCAGTAGCCTTGTAATTGGTTGCATTGTCAGTTACAATTTGGATGACATTCTCTTCCCCTACCTCCTCAACAATATCATCCATCATCTTGAAAATTTTATCAGCTGTCTTACATATGTCAGAAGCATCAATAGACTTCAAAAATACAGTTCCTTAGGACTATTTACCAAAAAGTTAAGAATAGTCCTCTTCCTCCTATCAGTCCATCCGTCAGTCATTATAGTGCATCCCGTTTTCCTCCAATATCTTCTATGTTCCTCTAAATTCTGATTGGTCTTTTCAATTTGTTGCTTCAAATATTTCACCCTCGCCTCATGGTAGGATGATGGCTTAAATCCTGGACCATGTTTTGCAACCAATTCAAACATCTTCTTGAACTCTTCACTCTTTGCTACATTAAAAGGTATAGCATTGTTGTAAAAAAATAAGGCAATTTCTTCACATGCATTCTCCCTCAAGTTCTTCTTGAAAATGCTATTGATAGTAGATTGAGAGCTCATTCCCCTTTACTTGAAAAGATTTGCTACAGTATCTTCTCTTTTTCTTTTTCCACCCTTATCTGATTCAGTCACACTTTCAGACTGTTTCAATTGCGACTTTTTAATCAGATTCTGTTGCAATTGATAAACTACAAAGAACAATACAAAGAGGTGCAGAGGATGAAAACTACAAAGAAGGAAACTACACGCACCAGCGGCAGCGACGAGGAACAGCAGCAGCGGCGACGAGCAACTGCGATGAGCAGCAGTGACGAACAAAAGAGGCGCAGACCGCAACGGCGATGAGAAGTAGTGACGAAAAAGAGGCGCGGACCGCAGAGGAGAGCTTCTGAGTTCCAAAGCCTCGAGCCCTAATCAAAACTAAAGAGTAAGTTTCAAATCAAGTCAGACGAACCTGACCCGAGACACTACTACAAAAACAAGCTTTTAAGACGGTTGTTTAGCCCCTTTAAATACGGTTCCAGACCCGTCTTAGTATCCAGCGACGTTGTAAGGTGGCACATACAAAGACGGTTGTACAACCGTCTTAGATTTATTTTTTACTTTTTAAAAAAAAAAAATTAACATACCTTCTAAGACGGTTATATTATATAACCGTCTTAGTATGTAATAACCGTCTTAGATCCTGTTTTCTTTCTTTTTTTAATTTTTTTACAGTACCTTCTAAGACGGTTATACATATAACTATCTTAGTTTGCAGCCATTCTAAGACGGTTACTACGTATAACCGTCTTAGATTCTGTTACTTTTTAATTTTGTTAGCGCACCTTCTAAGGCGGTTGCACGTATAACCGGCTTAGTTGGTAGCCATTTTAAGACAGTTATTACGTATAACCGTCTTAGATTCTGTTTTTTTTTTTAATTTTTAAATTTTTTTAATTATATAGATGTTAATTTTTTTTACATTACGTAACCATCTTAGATTATCTTTTTTTTTTTTCAAACACATTATTATTAATTGTCTACACAATATTAAAAATTCAATTTAAACCACAACAAATATTATTTAATGTCTAGAGAATATAATTAAGCTACAATTAGCCAAGTCAAGTGAAACATAAAAAACTAAGTAGTGGATGCCACTCGTCTTTGTCCCATTGAGCTGGTGTGAATTTTCCTAATGTTCATTTCACCTGATGTCGATGAACGATAACAAACAGCACTCAAGTCACATTAACTCCACTTAGCAATCAATAAATTACTCATACTAAGATAACCAACATAAACTGGGGGATAGAGAAAGAGGAAGAAGGTAATCGCATATTGTAGTTCATGCTGAGATTCAAACACAAATCCAAACCTTCAGCTTAATGGCTCGGCCAAACTTAGAACATTCTTTAATTTCTTTTAAGTAAATAATTTGCAGCAATAAAAATTAGCAAAAATAAACGCAGATAAGGTTCTTCTTGCAAAAGCTTCATAATATCAGTAAAATAAATAAAAAGATACCTCTTCAAGCAAATGAAGTGGTCCCCATTGATCGCCAACACCAAATAAAAATGCCAATTGAGCCTTCTTTTCTCTCATAAATGTCCAATCGGTGCCTCTGAAGCAGGGGAAGCACATGATTAACGTTGCAGTTTAACATGCTTTCATTTCCTATATATTTTCTGTTTTCAATTTTTCCAAGTGTTTTCACCATTTCCCATACAAACCTTTAAAAATAAAGTAACATGTTTGTAATTATAAGTGAAAGCAAAAAAGATTTCCACAAACCAAACACATCCTATGTTGGTATGAATAAATGACTCTTACAAGAATCATATACAACAATAACTAAAGCCTTTTTCCACTGGTGGTGTCAACAAAATACATATATTGATTAAAGGGTGCCAACATTTAATTTTTAATGAAGAAAAATAGTTACGGATAAATAATGCCATGTGTAAATGAAAAAGCTGCTAAATAGTAAAATGAAGTGAAACAGCTTTATTATAATTTGTAAAATCTGAAAGGTATATTCATAGATAGGAATTGTTACCTTTCTGAATTCAGTCATGGCCATATAGAGGACATTCCGCATGGTATGATACTGTGAGTTATTATGGTTCGAGTTAATACAAAAAAAAGGTGCATATCAACCCACAATAAAAAGCTGTAAGTCAGCATCAATTAAAAGTAGATTTTTTTGCATTTGTATTGCTAATATAAGTAAAGGGATCAATAAGAACGACCAAAAGAAAAGGAACTAAATTACAAATTTGATGTGATTTAACATTGAAGTCCTCTTAGAACAGTAAATTAAGCTAACATGTGACAAGTGAGAGCATGCTGCCTCAACTGCATTGACTGACCATGACTTCCCAAGGGATTTTCTGACAAGAAACCTCAAAGCCTGGACAGGTAACAATCCTAATGATGCTGTCAGGTAACTAAGAGCAGAAGCTAGAACTTGGGATCTGAAACCCCATGTACCATCATTAGTCATTTCTGATAAACTAGTCTAAGATTTTCATAAAAAAATTAGCAGTATTAAGCTTTCGTGCTAAATATTTAGCAATAACAAATAGAGTGACCACATCAAAACTATGATATCTAAGCTCAAAACGGCACTACTAGTTCATGTCATCTCTAACAAAGTAGGCAATGTCAAAGGTGTTTGACTTGGGGAAGGGGAGTGAGACTTACTTGGCAATTTTTCCAATAACTGTGTTGTTGAGTGCGGGTTTAACTTCAAAAATGGATAAAGCCAATGCAATATTTCACCTACAAAGCGAAGGAGAAAATGCAAGAATGATGAATGTCAATCATACAAAGCATGGAAGTTTATGAAATTAATGAAAAATGTAAACATGAAAAAGAGAGAGAAAGAGAGGAATATGCCAACACAAAAGCCTGCACATGACATACTAGAAACAATACCATTATGCCAATTCTTCTATCTATTCAACAGCTGTGCACACTTTAATATGAAATGAAGGTTTAAATACTCAATTCAGCCACACTTTTCACACCTTTCAGCAATGCATTGGATGAATCTATAATTTTTCACAGGAGAGCTAAAAAGAATGAATTCTGATTCCTTTCAGCAATGCATTGGATGAATCTATAATTTTTCACAGGAGAGCTAAAAAGAATGAATTCTGATTCCTTAATTTACTCAATTTTTTAAAGTAGGAATCAAAGGGGCAGGGGAGGGCTTCCCATTGTACAGCACACCAAGTATAACCAACCTAATGCCACCCAGGAAAATCAAACAAAACAAAATGCACATACCTTTCTTGAGTGAGAAACATGGCCAATAGCTGTTAGGCCACAGAGAAACATGACTAGTGAGCATAATTGCTAATCAAATAAGTAACCAGAAGACAGAAAGAAAGAGCTGCCATTACTTACTTGTGACAGAAGCAGTTCCCTCCAGCAACTCATATAGAAATTCCACAAAGTCCTTGTATAAAAACCAACACCTGAAACAACCACTAATAAATTCCTGCATAATGTTATCTCACCGCACAGAACCTTCACTAGTTGAAGACTTACACACATGTAGTCTGGGCTTGGCCCCAAATCTTCTTACACACTCACACTAGTTGCAGACTTACACACATTTGTTTTTCTTTAGCAAGACAATGTAACTTGTTAAAGCAACACCTTTAGTTGACAGTCAAAAGGGCCAAAACATTTATTTACACAAAAAGACATATAGAAGCTATAATTTTTGTTTTCTTAAAATACACAAAAGGTATAGCAGGCTTACATTCCTAAATTAAACAAGTATATGTTAGTTAAGCCAGCGTAAGAAATATAACACACTAAAATAATAAAATTTATTAACATTTCACGGGAACTTACACCACTAGAAGTTTTGTTTATTTTCAATAATTTCGTGGGAAAACCATTCAATAATTCTGGCATTCTGACATTAAAAATTAACAAGTTTTGTATATTTTCAAATTACACTGCGAGAAGGTAAACAGTGCCTTGGAGATAAAAATGGGGGGTAGATCTTCATCACTTGATGTGCATTCGAGAGAAACAAGCCTACCAGGCTGTAAAAAAGGTAAACAGTGCCTTGGAGATAGCACTGTGTAAACCAAATTACCATGATTGCAAGTCTGAAAATAACAAGGCAAGCACACATACCATCCAAGGTGTAGCTTCTCATTCAACATTGTAGAACCAGCTAAGGTAGGCTTCCAACTTGTCTGACAAATAAAAGGTTCTAGCTCATGAAATCTGGCCAATATCCAGGTCAACAAAGGTAGGCTTCCAACCTTGTTTATGTTTTGAGTTACAAACCTGGAAGGAAGCATATGTTTTGAGGATAAACATATACAAACAGATACAAATAGTCAGCATATATGAAATTTCATTATGTCATTCAACATGGTATTAAATAAGAAACCAGAGTAACTTGAAAACCTATTGTTCAAACATCATGAGCATCCTTGACTGAGATACTTAGTATACTGCACTGGAGATTCCTATTAATATCTCAAAGATATAACCTACAGCCAAAATCCGGTGATTCACTTCTAAACATATAAAATAATTTTGACATAATGATTCCTATTAATATCTCACAAGAAATAAACGAAACCTTGTCTGAGCATTTAAATATGGGGCAGGATATATTTGACCAACTCCATGTAGTATTGCTTGTTGCCTTCTAAATGGCCATTCCATACTTGATTTGAGGAATATCAACTGAACTGCTGGAAACAGAAAAATAATTAACAAAGAAAAAGTATAAAACATATTCCTCCACTTCAAAAGTCCCAAGAATTAATAATTGTTAAGCAAAATTAGCTACAGTACTACAACACCATGTAGCTTCGGTCATGTCTCTGTCTAGCTACATTCTCAAGTCAGTTCAGGAGTGTCACCCACACTCAAGATCCAAGGGTGTCCTACAAAAACTAAAGATCCATCAAAACGAACATCGTAGAAGACGTTCTTTTTTCATTTTGGGAACTAATTTAGCAATCTACAATAGCAAAATATTCTCTCATTTTGTTAACAAATTAAGAGGAAATTGAGCATATTTTGAAGTCATGAAAACAGTCAGGATGCTATAATAACCCAATGTAATTAAGATGGAACATTTAGGAAAATCATTGAAGAAATAGAAACATGGAACAGGGGAAACCATTGACAATAAATTTCTATATTACAAGCTAAGGGTCTTTGACTATAAAGGGTCTATAACTCTAACAATCTTAACTATAAGTCACACAAAAATTCACAAAATGGAAAGGGTTTATAAGCTCCTTTACTGCACTGTTAAGAAACTTTTATTCAATGTTTAAAAGGTGCTGGCAGCCAGGACTGAATGTTAATCTAGGGAACAAAATCATAGTCCTTCAGGGAACAAAACTTCTAATCTTTTGTTCAATTTATTTTTAAAAAACCTACTGAATATATGAAGATGGACTATGCAAAAGAATCAAGGCCGTTGACGTGGCTCTTCACGAAGACACATGGCTGCCAATTCATTAATTATAAGAATATCATCATTCCTTTCTTCAACATTAACAGTCCAACACAATCATAGATTAACAATTGCTAATTGATTATTCAACTTTTTCTTCTTTCAAGTACATATTGAAAAATTAGAAAGAAAAAAAAAACAAGATTAACCATAGCATTCCACTTAAACCAGGGATGAAATGCACAAGCTGCACCGAATCTGATATACTTAGGATAATATGTATGTTACTCAACTGAGAGAAAAAATAGAGTAATATGTGTGTAATTCTTCATTGTCCAGAAAAGGAACAAAATTTAATTAATAGGAATTTACCCATTCTGCAAGAAAAAATAAGAAATTTTCTAAACAATGAAATAGAAAATAAGTACTGTTAAATATTTTCTAAAACAATCTTATTATCGTAAGGCTTTTAAATTTTTCCTATATTGTTTCCTGGAAACATCAAACAATCATAAGCACCATATGAGGGGATCAAGCACCAATAACAGTATAAAAACCAAATGCAAACTTAGTGGGCTGATTGGACTTTTCTTTTCATCCCATTCAATAAAATCTCTCTGTTCTTTCTTATTTCTATTCTTGGTTCCTAACAAACACAAAAAATATTTTAAAAGCTAGCATTAGTTAATAAAATAGTTTTTTTTTGTCAAAATATGATAATATTTTTATTTGTATTGATATAGAAAGTTAGAAACTCAAAAAATAAAAAATGATAAAACTGAGACCGGAAACAAACACGGATAAGAAGAAAGAAAGAGGGTATAATAGTATAATAAGATTTTGAGACATCATTTCTCATGCCATTTCCTGATCACATTTAACAAGGATTGGACTATAGGCACATAAACTCAACACATTGACTATGTCACTATCTCTTACCATGAAATAATAAGAACTAGTGGAGTTGACATGGCTAGAAACACGGGTCCTTTCTTCTCTATAACCCATGTTTGTAAGTAGTATGTTACACCGGTGACCATAATTCCCTATCACGACAAATTAATTTATAGATTAATTTCAAATCTCTGGCCCCACATATATGCATATAATAAAAGCAAATGAGGTACACAACTAAAAAATAGAACTTTTAGAAATAAGCTTACTCATAACTTATTGGAGAAGCTTAATTTCTTTTCCTACAAGTGTTCCTTGTGAAATTTATCCAAACAAAGCCTTATTCAATAAGTTCTTAATTAAGTTGTGTACCTAGGCAGCCCCTAAATTCATCAAGAAAAACACAAACAAAACAAGTGTATTTGTGTACCTAGACAGCCCCTAAGTAAATTTATTTATCACTTTACAATATAATAAATCTAATAAAGTATAATATAAGTATATAATTATGATAACAATATCTAGTAAAATCAAAACAACAAAAAGAATCCTGAAATTATGGTCAGAATTTAAAAAATTAAACTCAAGCTAGAGATCGAACATAACCAAAGGACAAAGAATGAATAATGTTATTCTACTTGTTTTAAATATAAAAAAACACTCTAGTTGGCATTGTGTCCAAAGCACTATCCCGTATGTTTGTGGCCATTTAATATTTCTTTTGCTAGTTTCTTCGTCTTAATTATTTGAACTTCAGTGGATAAAAACAGCTAAAAGCATAATTAATTGAGTGGAAAATTATGGAACGTCTCTATGGAATGGATGGTTACTAATTAGTCTATTCATTAACACTATAGTATAAATTTAAAGTCAAATCCTAAAATTTAAAATTAAGTACAATAAGACAAATTATACACAACATATTATTAAAAAAAATTCATAATATTCAAGTCACAAGATCCCTCATAATATATGCTTAGATGATCATGATAAAAAGAAATTAAAAAATAAATAAATATTATTAATAAACAGCCTTGTAAAATGACATTATTTTATATTACAACATAATAGGCACACAATGGA
This sequence comes from Glycine tomentella, assembly GCA_007407185.1. NCBI lineage: Eukaryota > Viridiplantae > Streptophyta > Magnoliopsida > Fabales > Fabaceae > Glycine > Glycine tomentella. The sequence goes on along the minus strand of PYAF01002978.1, from coordinate 70,676 downwards.
AAGCTGATACAATAATATTATTAATAATAATAATAATAGAAGAAGTAGAAAAAACACGTGAATGCAAAGGTAGATGAGGTGGACCATTAACAAACTTAGTGTATGAGCCAGTAATAAAAAAAATGAAGCAAATTAGTTATAAAAAATTGTTTATTTCAATCTTACTTTCGTAATTTTAGAAAAAAAAAATAAGAATAATTTAACAAGGGGAAACTTAAAATAAATATGCTTTAACAATTTTAAAAATTAAAATTAATCTACATATATGACTAAAAAATGAGATAAAAAAAATTGGATGAAAATTGAAAATATATATATAAATAAAAAGGCATGATAATGGTATAATCCATGGAAGCCACAGACAGAGAGTGAGAGGTAGTAGTAAGTAGCAGATAAGCCAAAGCAAAGAGATTACCCGCTTCTATCCTTGTCAAAATATTCAAAAGCTTTATATAGGTAGTCCGCTCTTTCCATTCTATTCATGTGCATGGTAGCTGTTACAAATTCAATGTAATAAATGGTCCCATTCCCGTCTACATCAGTCAGAGAACCAAATAATCCAACTATTTTCCCAGCATTGTTATTCCAATAATATGATCATTAAAATTTCACTGGACAATAAAGGTTTTCTGTAAATGCAGAGCATATTCAAGGACTAATTGTCATCCTAAGGTAGTGATCAACTTTTTATTTTTATTTTTAAAAGTTACCAAATGAATAAAGTTAACTGCAGGGGAGTAGTTAATACAAAAGTACTAAAAATGCTAAGGTCTAATCAAACAAAATTCTTACCGCTTCCATCAACCGCCTTACTTTTAAGAAAGGTCTTAAGAATGGCCTTAAGAAAGGTCCCTGGACTCCCGAAGAAGATCAAAAGCTAGTCCAACACATTCAGAAACATGGCCATGGAAGTTGGAGAGCCCTCCCTAAGCTAGCTGGTTTGTGGATTAATCTCTAGTTTAATTAATTTATAGTTGTGTATGTAGCAGTCTCTTTTCATCGTTTCCTCATTCATCTATTTTTCTTTCTATTTTTGCAGGTCTCAATAGATGTGGAAAAAGTTGTAGGCTAAGGTGGACTAACTATTTAAGGCTTGATATCAAGAGGGGGAAGTTTTCTCAAGAAGAGGAGCAAACAAATGTCTCTGTTTCAAGAAAATAACTTAACTGACAGCAATGCCACTGGACAAGTAAAAACAAGTGACAGAACTATAACAGTAGACATTGGAGCAAGACAGATTTTATATATTTCTAAGGCAGAAATAGCAGTAACAAATGAAATTATTAATCAGAAAGATTACCTTCATGATCTCAACAAGGTGATCAACTCCACTCTCACTGGGGAACAAGGGCTGGAAAATAAAAACAAATTTCATTTTTACATATATATTAAACCACGGAATCAAAGGAGCTCCCATCAACAACCACCTACCTATCCAACCATAAGCTCAGCCAATACACAACCAACTGACCAAATGTCAATAGCTGTAGTATATTCAGTTGCTCCAAATATAAGCTCGGCTGCTCAATAATATAAGCTTGTATGTTCCACCACCCTCACTCTCGCTATTTCCAAATTTGTGGGTCAAGAAGAAAGTTTTCTCAATTAAGAAAGTGGGTAACAGAGACATAATAGGAATTACAGGAAGAACAACTTGTAAACCATTGATACCCTTGGCTTCCGCAAGAGTTGCCTCTTTTGCACTTACATCCAACTCAGCTTTAATTTGCTCATTAAAAATTGATTCAATTCTCCTTAAATTGTCAGCATCAACAGGCTTGCCTATTCATTGCAGCATAGTGAACAATTAGTCTTTACACTCACATTATTCTAACAGCAAATTGAACAAATTTTACCATGAGAAAAGTCAAATGTCAACTTTTCAGGAAGAACAATAGATCCTTTCTGGTCAACATGATCACCAAGCACTTCCTGCATTCATCATAGGAAATTTCAACAAACACACAGATCAGTAAGGGAAATGATAGAGTGAGGCTTCTATTCATTCAGTAGCCTTTCCAACATACCCTTAGGGAAAAATTTAACATGTGCGTGCAGGTATGGTTAGGGGCTATAAGGGCGCATCTTCCATAATCAAAACTAATGAAATATAGAAAATAAATGAGGAATACAAAGCACAAAAAGGTACAGAAAGAGAAGCAAAAAAACAAGGAGGTATTTGAAGTAAAACAGGGAAGAGTGAACAAATAATCAAGGAGACTTTGGACTCGTGAAGAAATCAATTAAAGTAAAAATTTTACCTTGCATACTACTTTGTTGCCAACAGAGACACCAGTCCCATTTCCAATGTGAAGGACAAAGCCTCCATAAACTTGAACATTACGCACTTGAAATGAAGCATGTGGGCCCTCAAGAGATCCAGTATCAAAAATCTACATATGTAAAAAAAATGCATCACATACATAAAACTTAACAAATTCAATGGGTAGAATATTTTACTTAGGGTCCCTGTTTTCATGTAATAGTTGTTACATGAAACTAATTGACATAATCTTTCCGTTTGAAAGACATTTGTAAAGAATTTTTACACCAAGTATTCTAAACAATATCATACATGATATATTACTAATTTTCCTTCAGGATTAAAGTTGACTTTTATGAGAATAAGAATTAAAAATTACCTAGAGCCCACCAATCCACAGCACTTGTGTGACCTGAACCAGTTATAATTTCCTGCATAAAGTTTAACTCAGTTACAACAAAATCTAAGTAAATTTCCAAAGAAGTTCAAATTGTAATAAAACTCTCTGTATGTTGTGTAGGCACCAACATCCCACCCTTAATTACCCTTTCAAGAAATCAAAAGGTCTCTAAAGGAATAAGAATAGTTCGTGTCTAATTCGCAATCTCTTAAAACAGTGATTGAACAAACAGAACTTCTTACTCCTATTGGATTCAACTTGATCTTAAGCATTAATCCATTATTGTCTTTTGACATGCACTACACTTAAAATATAACGAATCCATCCATGTTACAAACTTGTCAGTCAAAAATCAACATGTTTGAATCTTCATAGTAACATGGATGCTTGAAACTGTTCAATCTGTTTCTAAATTTTCATGTTCTCAATCTGTTCAATTCTTCAATTGCAAATAAATGCAAAGACTGAAGACTCTTTCATATATGTGATGCATTAAGATGAAATAGATACAAAATGAGATAGAAAAAATAATGTAAATCTATTAATCAGTCAAAGAATATGTTTCTCACCTGAGCAACAATCAAAGGCATGTATGCAAGGTCAGTTACATACAATGTCTATAGCGTAATTTTCAGTGTTAAGTTATGGCCAAATTGATGGTTGTTAGCATATAAGTCAACTGATCACTATAGCATAATTTTCAGTGTTAAGTAACCTGGATTTCAGCTTACAGGTCAGTTACATACAATGTCTTAATCCAATAAGAAGCTTCTAGTCAAATGTGATTAATAAGTACATGGTTAAATTGAATTCAACAAACTGCTAGCATCCTATACCGTTTATGAATAAAAATTTAAAAAATTATTAGCAAACTCTAAACGCCAATCTTAAATGCATCAATTTGTATGGTGTTTAGAGTAGCCCAAAATTCAAGAAAAATATTAAATTAAAGACTGATAAAAATTGAATGAAAATTCACCTTACATAATACACACACACATACCAGAAGCATGTTACTTTTAATAAAGAAAAGAAGGAAGAATTTTGGAAAAATTTCAGAAGCCAAACCCACAGAATTAGTTATGTTAAACCTACTGCATAATTATCCATGTTATAACAGTAATGCTCACATGACAAATCATGCCTTTCTGTTGGAAACCTGAACAAAATAAAAGAACATTAAAACATTCAACAATGACATGCAAAATTCAACATGGTAATTGATTTTCACATTGGAATTACAGCCTTACATGCGGAGTCTTATGGTGATCATCAGCTGCCAAGCAAACAAAAAAATCAACAAATCAGTTCAAAGGGAATAATGATTAGAATTGGAAATACAAAACCTTTGGAACATAGAGTGGAGCCTTGGATAGATAAGGCAGAGCAAGTTCTCGAGTCCAGATTTGCGGGTCACGAAACTGTCAAATTTAGAATTTTAGAAAAACAAAATAAGAAGGGAACTTTGATCACCAAGCCATCAAAATCCCACACTTCCCATCGGAGTAGTTTTAGAGAAAATAAAGAAACATCTATACTTTAATGGCCAAATCAAACTTGAATATGTTTTGATGCACAAGAAATGTCATGTCTTTGCAAGTGTTCAAAAGGAAATCACCCATTGAAGTAGTTTTAAAGACACTGGGACCAGTTCAAGAAATGGCCATTTTCAACATATGAACAATCATTTAGCCAGGGCAATTGTTTGCTAAGAAAAACAACAGTCACAAACGATTTAATGAGAGGAAATAAAAAGACATGAAAAAAAAGGAAAAAGGAGCCAATAACTTAGTGGGTTCTAGTATTATTTGGCAGTATTATTCTGTTCAGGTTGTTTTCTAATTGCTGCTGGCATAGTTATTAGCTTATTATATGGGATAATAGTTTGTGTCTTCTCTAACTACCATCACCGTAATGAACCAAAAATAGATTTCACCTAATGCTATTATGAAAAATTGGGTCATGAAGTTATCAGCTAATACAGTACCTGTGCAAGTAATAACAC
>PYAF01002978.1:15760-52402 GCA_007407185.1 Glycine tomentella | reverse complement strand
ATAAAATAATTTAAAATATATTATAGATAAATGTATACAAAATATATATGTAATTTGATGCAAATTGTCTACATGTTTTGAATCAGATTATATGTAAGAATATAATATATTTATTTTGTGTATTTTATATAATATATAAATTTTATTAATATTTATATTTAATATATATATATATATACATGATTATTAATCTATGTTTAGTACATGTATGCATAATGTGTATATGTTTGTTTATCAGTATAATGTGTATAAAAAAGAGGAGAGAAAAAGTTATGAATTACTAATTAATTATTAAAAAAATTGTTAAAACAATTTATCTACTTTGAAGTTAAGAGTTGAGACAAAAAGCAATTAGGCATTTAGACTAAACACAAGACTTGAGAGCCTTCGTTTTCTGATGCTAGCTAGGGTTCACGCCTCATCGTGACCTCCATGGCCCACCGTGTTGCACGTCGTCACTTCTGTCACATGTTGTCACCTCCATCGCACGCCGCATCGCCGAATTGCAAGCCATCAGGTAGCAACTGCATTTGCTTTATTGAGGTGCTGAGGTATGTTTCCTCATATTCTCTCTAGTTCTTTAATTTTAAATTTGGGTTTGCGAAGGTAGTTTTAAATATGAGTAAGCTTCGTGTCTTTTCCTCTTTCGACTCTCCTATTACACTCACCTCAACTTTGGGATATAAATATATAAATGTTTTTATATTTGAGCATTTTTTTTTCTTGCTTGTATCTGTGTGTGTGATGTGTGTCTTTGACCATTGGTTTTGGATTATTGTTTTGAAAAGACAAGGAATCTGATATATGTTGTGAGATTATTGTTGATTGGAGCCTAGAGGCAGAAATAACTACGACTACCATATATATCTCAATATTTTCTTACAGGTGTATATTGTTCTCACAATAAACTAATAAAAGGATTGTGTTTGACATGAGAGGAGCGGAAGCTATTATTGGGTTTAGGCACAATTAGCTTGGTCACCGTGCTTCAATCAATTGAACGTCAATGGAACTTCATTTTGCAGCCACAAACTATTCACCTTGAGAACAAGGTGGAACTTTAGGAAGGGGAGAGTACTTATAGATAGTCATTAGTAGTTAATTAGGTGTGTATTAGTGAGGGAGGGAGGGAGTTAGGCTAGTTGAGCTGGTTGAGATAGTAGAAGAAATAAGGCATATTTCCTATAAATAAAAAAGAGGTTAAGAGAGAAATCATCTTACCATTTGAGAAAGGATTATACTCTTACAGAGTATGGAGAGTTATAATCTTTTGAATATCAAGGGAAATCACAAATTTTGTATCCTCAATCCGTAGAGAAGTGGAACCAATTTTGTTAAAGCCTTAGAGACACTTCATGGGAGGTTAGTTGTGGTCCTTCAACCTTATCAAATTGACATTTACAATTGATTTAAGCATTTCTTCGATATACTGTATATTTGTTACATGATGTTAGGAACAAAACACTGCCCCTCATGTGGGAGTTATGATTTTCTTGACCAAAAGTTAATGGAGGAAAAGTAAAAGAAACGATTGGAGCAAGCAGTCCAATCTGAAAGCACTGAAACAATCGTTGATCCTCCATCTCTTATTAGACAACATGTGAAGTGGAAGATAACTCGCACTAAAAAATTGGGCCAGATGACATCTAGAGTGTTATGCCAAATTGCTGATAGGATTGTAAGTTAATTTTTAGTTTCAATGGTCATTCTATATAATAACAAAAACAGTCCATAAATAGTTTCATATTTTGATGATTCTAGGATTTCTTGAAAGAGTAGTTCGGACAAGGTAGCTTTGTAGCCTATGGATGCTAGGATGTATTAACTGTTGCCGCTGGGCGACCAGAGCACCCTGGTCGTGTTCGTTCTACTGGAGCCGATTTGATGATCAAGAAATACTTTGTACCAATTTCAACAAGCTCCCGCACATCTACATCGATCAACTCAGAAGAGCTGAATCAACTCAAACAATATCTTAAGGAGTTTACACAAAATATCAAGGACGACCTGGAGCAGTAGATCACTGAAAAATTGATGAGACAACTAATGTCTTTCATCCAAATGTAGTCCTAGAGGAAATCCTAGGGAATCGTACCTCCTATTGAGCTTGACGTAGCTTCTTATACTGCGCGTGTCAACACAAAAGGAAGTTATGTCGATTCCTCGGGGTAAGACCCAAACACAGTTGCATCAGACATGCATGGGTTGTATGTTGATGATAATCCTCCCCGCCTGGTTGCCTTTAGAAAAGTTTATGCGGGGTCGATAACCATATACCATGTCCCTTTATGCAATCATCAGGTGAAGGTGGGTGTTGAGGAAGCTCGAGATGCTGATGCTCATGTCCCTGTACCCGTTGAAGAGGTTCAACTAGTGGGACAAACCCTTAACACCTTCCTTGCTTGGTCGACACATTTTGTACATCCTTTTTCAGAAAAGATATTTCCTTTTTGTTGTGTTTATTATTATTAAAAATGAATTTCTTACAAATAAAGTGTTCATTGTCATTAACTTATGTTTATTAACTGTGTAGGATAAATAGGTACCAAAGGAACCGACGAAACATGTTGATAAGGCAGAATCTGATGATGATCCCTTATACTAGATAACATTAGTGATCCCACAACTTTTCCTCAAGCCTATGCTGGTTCCATGGGATGCAAATGTGTTTGGGTGTACAATGATAATGTCCCATTGTACATAAAGCATGGAGATCTTGGGAAAATAACACATGGTAATCAATGTCTGAACATCGTTTTTATACGATTATGGATTATGAAAGTAAATTTAAATTACAGTCTATTACCTAATTGATTATTTTAAATTGATCCATAATTTACTTTATTTAACAATAATAGACATATGAATGAGTTAATTCTCCAATCGAGGAATGTCTCTGTGTATGGATTCCTTGAGCCACAGTCCATACAGAGATCTAGGCAATCATAGTTTGAATATGAGGATTATACTGAGAAATAGATGTAGAATTCATTGAGAGATGCCTACCTAAAAGCCTACTTAAATGAATAAGTAAAATTGAACAAAAAACTACATATCGCATTGCCTAGAGGCTCTTTCTTATGCGAAGGTAAGGAGAAGGGATATTGTACGTAGCCTTACCTTGCATATGGAAAAAGACTATTTCCAGATTTGAAACCATGATCAACAAATCACCAAGGTACAACTTTACCATTGTGTAAGAGCTCGCTCTCAAGTAAAACAAGACCAATCAATTTAAATAATGTATGCATTATAATGACTTAATGTTCTCCAATGCAGTGGATATTGGCAACTGGTGGTTATATGTCTTAAGGATAATGTTGTCGCCTTGTTTTATTCCTTGCACAATAAGCCGAACAACTACTTGAAATGAATGGTTAACAATTGTAACACATTTACTTTATCATTAGTATTTGACATAAATTTTTTAATTGTACAATACGCATACATGTTTCTCTTAACTAGTGCTTTGAAGGGATTGAATGATAATCTTGGAAGTAAATCCAAGGTAACTGCTAAATGGGTTCGAGTTAAAATAAGTCATTTAAACAATGTTTGATCTTTTCAAAATAACATTTCATTATTGTGTGTACTAATTTTGGGATAACTTTGAATGTCTTATGGAATTTAGTGTAATAAACAAAGAGGAAACACTGAATGTAGTTATTACGGCATGCATTGGATATCAACCCTAGTCCTAGGAGGTTTCGAGGATAATCAGAAAATTGTAATTGTTTACTTCAAAACTAATTTCATTTCTTATAGTTGTTATTATTTATATTTATTAAGTTATGTTTTATTATATCATGCAGTATTTGACTTATCCAAGACCATTGGAACAAGAGAGAATAAAGACAATTTGCAATCAATGAACAACAGGTTTTCTAAGAGTTAAAAATGAACCACTAGGTGTTTAAGGAATTTTACAATTGTAGAGTTATGTTTACCTTAGGTTATAGATGATTTTATGTATTGAGATTATTGTTTCATTACTTTTAGTATTTCTTTTATTTGATAGTATTTATTCAATATAATTTGAATATAATATATTGTATTGCCTGGATACTGCCTAGATTGGTTCTGATTTCAATTTGAATGTTCGGGTTATATTAACAAAATAGACAAAATATAATAAAATGCAAAAACAACATCGGTTCTAGCAAAATCGATGTTGTAATGCACCATACAACATCGATTTTGACCAAAACCAATGTTGTATAGTAGCAAAACAAAATTGATTTTTCCAAAATCGAGAAATAGACTCAAAGAGAAATAGAAACTTTATACCAAATAGTAACTCATTCATAATAAGTTTCTTCAATTTTTCTATATTTGTCTAAAACTGATTTAGAGTTTCTTCAATTTTTCTATATTGGTCTTAACAAGTCATTCTCTAAGTTGGTTTTTGGTTAAATTACTGAATTTTTCCCTAAACTATTTGAGTAATTTAACCTTATAACTTGGTGGTCATAAGTTCTAGTTGTGGAAATGACCTTTGTGCTCACAATTGTGGCTGCATCTTAACTATCAAGGCCCCCTCAATGCTGGGAGCTTCGTGCATTCGACTTTTTTTTATTGTGATTATTTTTTTGGTGCTTGATGTCTTCACTCTCCACATTGAGCTATTCAATTTGGTTATATATGTATTATGGGTGCATGTACTAATCTCTATTCTATGTTAGTAGGCTGAAAATTTTGTAAAAGATGAAGTATGGTATGCCTTAATTGTTGTGATAAGCAATGCTTCTGAGCTTCATGGATATACAATAAAACCATTATACAGAGCATTTCAAATGTCAACTAAATAGGTGCTCACATCTGCTTTGACCAAAACTAGGCACACTGTTAATTTGATTTTGATCCCTTTCATATAATATTACCTAATACTTTTCATCATGAGACTCTAGTTCGAGTTATAGTGTGGTGCATTGGGGAGTATGGTGACATGTTAGCTAATAATGTTGGAATGCTTGACATAGAAGATCCAATAACAGTGAGTTTCTACAGCTTTAAAAGTTTATACATTTTTCTAAACTGTTGCTTCAAGTTTTGTGAATATGATATATCATTTTACCACAAGCAATAATTTAACAATATGATCTATGTATTGGTTCAAAAAATTTTATAGTAAAAGATGTTCTAACAATCCCCTTCTTATGATGATTATTTTTGTATGTCTCCTATTTGGATGATGGGTAATGACCATGAAAGAAACAAAATCTCCTGGTCTCAATACTACTTACTCATTGTCTCTTTTGTTACTCTCTATTATTGTAATTTGGAATAAGGTAAGATGGGATTTGGTTTGCATGTTTTTGGTATATTTAACATACTCTCTGGTAGAAAATGCTCTTAAGTTATTTGTCAATTTAATGAAATCTGGACATGATATGTTATTGGTGTTTAAAATCATAGATGTTAGGATTGTGACTTGCCTTTTTCATTTTAATTCTTATTGCATAGTTGGATTGTTTTTATAGAGGGGAACAAGTTTATACCCCTTCCCATTGTGTCTATTTTTCCCTTGTGAGAGTTGTTGATTTAATTTGCCTACCAGTATTGGTACCTACCAACATTGTTTATTTGTCTCTTGTATAGTATAAGCACTTTGTTTTTTTTTTCAAATTTGTATTGATTAATCTATTTTGTATTAAATTGTGCAATTTGAAAATTATTATTAATATTATTTTTTTTTTGCAAAAAACAACATCAGTTAGTCTAAAACTGATGTAGAAGGTATCTTTATAACATCGATTTGGAACAAAACCGATGAGGTAAGCACATTCAACATCTATTTTGCCAAAATCCGATGTTTTATATTACTTTCAACATCGATTTTTTCAAAACCAATGTAGAAAATGCTACAGAATACACAATTTGTGTCACATTTCTACATCAGTTTTAGTTAGAATTGATGTAAATAATGATTTTCAACATCTATTTTAAAATTGATGTTGATGCCTACTTTTAATGATGAGCGTTTCAACATCGGTTCTAGAACCGATGTTGAAACTCCTCCAGAACCGGGGTTAAAGCCTTTTTATGTAGTAGTGGTTACACTTTTAAAAAACCTTCATTGGGCTTCTTCCAAGTTAGAGGGCCATGTTGAATATGTTGTTGTCAATTCCTATCCTTCCTATGTGCGTGAGGCCATTCAAAAAAGATTGCATTTTGATATTGATGGAAATATGATGTCATAGATCCACATTATTCTAGATTTTGTCATTACAGTGCTACCAAATATACTAGAGGAGCATCACAAAATGTAATTTGAGTTTAATGGGGAGCATACTTATAAGTTTCAAGACAATTTCTGCTAAAGATCTACCAATGTTGACCGTGCATTAAATGTGATCCCAAATACTAGTAGAAAGCCAGAAATTTCAAACATGATCACAACCCAAAAAAGTATGCCACTCATTTTCTATCTTTGTTTCACAATATTCACATAAAATATCACATTGCACACCTCTAGATTTTAGGTTCTGGAGGGTTGGAAGACAATTACGAAAAAGACGCCACATGAAGTGCTTAAACTTATGTTGAACTTGCAGCTACTAGACATAAGACCAATCACCAGCAACTTTATCATGATTATTTCTGGTTATATTCTCCATGAGATGATGGTATGAAGACTTGACTGAGTATTCTCTTGAACGGCTGAATTTCCAGATCAGAGCATCCATCGAATTCGTGTTGATAACGTGAATAACTTGGATCACTTTGGAGTCTAAATCATTGAAGATTTGAGAGATGATGTCCATCCTCCAAGAAGCATCAAAACAATTTATGAGTGTACTAACCATGAGGTGTTCTAGCCCATGTAATGGAGTTGTATTGATGAATGGACTGTGAGATGAAGATAGCCAAGGTTGGGACCAAATGTTGACTTTATGTTTGTTTCGTAACCTCTAATATATTCTTTCCTTAACCAGAACCTATGAAGTGTGGATGCTACGCCATATAAAGCTTGGATTGTGCCCTAACTTGGCATCCAAGAACCTAACATTTCAAAAATATTTAGCTTTAAATATTCAAGTTACCATACCATTTTCATTAGTGGTGAATTTTCACCCTTGCTTCCTTAGCATGGCAAGGTATAAGCCATGAAGGTTTCTGAAACCCATTCCTCCAAGCTCTTTCCTGACTATCATTTTGTCCTAGTTTAGCCAATTTATTCTTCTTGATGATCAATGTTTTGAACCCATCAGAAGTTGTTCATCATGACGGTTGAAGCCATGAAGGTTTCTGAAACCCGTTCCTCTATGCTCTTTTCTAATTGTCATTTTATCCTAGTTTAGCCAATTGATTCCTCTTGATGATCCTTGTTTTGAACCCCATTAGAAGTTGTTCATCCTCTTTTGCATTTGATCTTCCAAAGTAGTTGGCAAAAGATACACACTCATGTAATATGAAGGAATTGTTTGAGCACATGATTTAACAATAATTTCCTTACCAACTTTTGAGAGGTGTTTTCTTGACCAATGATTGATGCGATACCAAATTTTGTCCTTTACATAGCTAAAGACAACTCTCTTCTTTCTACCAATGGTGGAGGAAAGACCAAGGTGTTTACCTTTTCCAATCTGCCTTTTGACATTTTTTTTCTTGATGCTTTGAAAGGTGTTATCGTTGAAAATATTTATAATTTGCTGAAATTAATTTGTTGGGCAGAAGCTTGACCATAAGTGTCTAGCAAATCCTTCAAAAAAGTAGTCTCCTTGTCATCTCTTCTGGAAAAAAGAAAACAATCATAGACAAATAAAAGTGTGAGAGGGATGGGGCCTCTCTACCCACTTTGATACATGAAGATCCCCTTTGCACCCAACTACCTTAGAAGTGAAGATAATCCCTCTATGCAAATAATGGACAAATAAGGTGACAATGGGTCATCCTGTTTGAGTCCTCTCCATAGAGAAATAGGTCCAATAGAATCCCCATTGATTTTGACTGGGTAATTGACAATTTCTAAGCACAATCTCATCCAACTAATCCATTTACGATGAAAACCCATTTTATCCATGACATTCAAAAAATAATCCCAGTGCACTCTATCAAATGCTTTGCCGATGTCAGTTTTAAGAGCCATTTCACCAATTTTTCCTTTGTTCTTGCATTTCAAATGGTGAATAATCTTAGAGGCAACAAGGGCTTTGTCTAGGATAGATTGGTCTTCCACAAAGGTTGATTGCTCATAGGAGATGCATTTTTCAGGAATTGCTCAAGGCTGTTGACAAGTGTTTTAGATATGATTTTGTAGATAATTTTGCAAAGGGATATAAACCTGTAGTCTTTCATGGTTTTGGGGTCATCATTTTTTGGGATGAGGGATATCGATGTCTCAATAATTTGAAGGGGTAGGGAACTTGTTTCGAGTCATATGGTTGTTGCAGAAAAAATGCCATGGGCACAAAACTTTTTGTAATAAGCAGGATTAACTCCATTAGGGCCAGGGATTGTTTGAATCCATTTGGAAAAGGAAATTTTTAAATTCATCTATGAAGAAAGGGGAAAGGACAATAAGATTGTCATCATAAGAAATGCAAGAAGGAATTTTATAAATCACCAACTCAAAATCAACACCATCATTACAAAACAAATTATAAAAATAAAATCTAGCCTCATTACAAATATCATCATGTCTAGTAAGGGAGGTATGATCATCCTTCTAAATGTGGAAATAATTGGAATTTACATCACTATCTTTGAGCTAGAAAACCTTCACTCTTTGCTTCCCGTACAACTCTTCTTGAGCAATAAGATGATTAAACGTTCCACAAGTGAACGTGTACTTTGAAATGGATTCCTCATCATGTAATTCACGAAGCTGCTCCATTTCCTTTTGGCAACAATCAATATCATTTCGAAATTGGTTTCTAAGCTTTTGTCCCCACTCGTTCATCTTGGAAGAACAACTTGCCATCTTTGCTAGGATGTTTTCATCAAGAGGATTTTCCCAGCTAACTTTTACCACATGCATGAGATTTACGTGCATAAGCCACATGTTCTCAAAGTGAAAAGGCCTTTTTATGATGTTTGATTCCATTATGTTGAGCTTCAAATGGATAGGGAAGTGATATGATTTTGAAGCAATCACATTTGAAAACCTGAAATTTGGAGATAGATTAATCCTATCATGAATAGCAAAAACACGATCTAATTTTTCTTCAACACTATTTGACTTACCTTTTCTTCTAGCCCATATGTACTTGTAATTCCATGGGAAGATCGTGAAGGTTACAGTCACATATTGCATCTCGAAACCCTTGGAAAAGCCATTTTGGATGGTCATGGGTGCTTAATTTGTGTTTCTATGAAAGAAGATCATTAAAATCCCCAAGAATACACCAAAAAAGAGAAGACAAATTAGAGAGATGTCGTAGAGTATCCCAATAATCCTTTCTTTTGTCCTTTTCTGGATTTCCATAGAAACCCGACAAATCCCAAGGTTGATAACCTATTTTGTGAGCTTCAACATTGATAAATTTTTAGAAATTTTTTTGAGATGATAGTCATAAGGGTACCTCTAAAGAACCATCAAATCCAATAAGGGCTTTTATTTCTTCAATACGGTGAGAGTGAACAAGAGTTTCACAAAGAAAAATGGTATCCAAACGGTACAATCATACTATGTTACGAGGGCACTCGGGTTGTCCAATCCTCGAAAATTCCAACTGAGGAGACTCATGGCCCTTTGGAGGCCTTTTTTCCAAGGCTCACCATTAAAGAAAAAAAAGAGTATGTAGCCTTTGAAGCTTGCTCAATTTTAGAATTAGGGTTCAATGTTTCCGGGGTAAAGTTAGAATTTTTATTTCCCATAACATTGGGCGTAGGTTCCTGCTGCCACTTCTTATCTTCAACTAGTATCTTGTGATCCTCATTGTGCTTAACAACCATTGCATCATTATTGCTTTGATTTGATTCAATAGATTGTGGACTTGAAATTGCGTGTGATTGTGGCATTGATGTGGGATTAATACGCTTATGATTTTGGAGAATATTCACCAAAAAATCAACATATTGATTATTGTCGTCTTGATTAGCATGAATTGCATGGGACCCAATGCAATTAACTCTCTCCTCCTTCGTTCAACGGTTGTCCGCCATTGGAGCTGAGCTTTGGCCTACAATGTTTGCATCTCGCAGGTAACGAGAGTTACTGGCTTCTCCTACATTTCTCGTTTCTACCCTAAGGTCAGACGACCACATTCTTGTTCCATCATCACTTCCCATAGTTAGCAGCTTTCCACATTAATCATTCGCATGTCCCATGAATCCACATAAGTAGTAGAATACACCAAGATCACAGCTTCACCTCCTTGCTTTCTTAACCTTCCTTGTCCTTTGTAAGGGTTTGTGAACATTAAGAAGAACCCTAATTCTCATGTACGACTTCCAGAATCCATTGTTGTTCTTGTCATCATACTCTACAAACTTACCCAAGCTGTTACCAATGTATTGCCCCACCATGAGACATGAAGCCAATGGGTAGCTTGTGGACTTACACCCAGAAAGGGACATTGAATAAGGGCATTAAAAGTGGTGATACGCCTTCCTTGATAATTCCAAGGATCAACAAGTGTTTGTCAAAATACCACAGTCCACCTTTGAGAACTCTTTGGTAATCCACATGGTTGAAGAATCCAAAGAGAAAGAGGCCATTACGCAATTCACAGATAGCAACACCTGCCATGTTTTCACTTAATGGATCTTGAAGCGGGTACTAAAATTGAACATAAAAACAAATGTAAGGTACTAAAATAAAAAAAAAATGTAGTTTAGATAATAAAATCAAAATGAACTATTTTATAATTACTAAAAATATATTTAAGCCTTTAAAATGATGGTAGAACTAACAAGATGGAACCAAACTCATTAATGCGCTTTTATTTTGATTATAATACAAGTAGAATAAAGAGAAAAAAGAATGATAAAATTAAAAAGACATTTAATAAAAAAAACATGTGTTATTTGAATAAAAAATGTTAAGAAAAATTTCCACTTATTTAAATGAGCAGAAAAGCCAGAAAAAATAAATAAATAAATAATATTTAAATTATTTTATATTAATTGAAAAGTTAAATATATTTTTATTCCCTCAACATATTATAAAATTTAGTTTTTGTTTCTAAAAACTTTTAGCTACTCTTTTAGCCAGTATTTTTAACAAAACATATGTTTTAGTTCCCAAGAAGTGACTAAAACTAGATCACGTTTAATAAATATATTTAGGGACTAAAAGTTAATAAATTTTTTATATGAACTGAAATCAAAATTCATAATATTTTGAGAAATCGAAATCTTACTTAACCTTTAGTCAAAAACTAAATTTAATTAATTATTATTATAATTATTATTAAAATAAAAAATAACTCCTCTCTTTCACTTTCCTCCAACTGGAGCGGGGAGAGAATGACTTAACGGAAATTTTAGAATATTTTTTTTTATTTAAATTCTCTACTGTTGAAATTTCAATTTTTAGTTGTGTTTTAATTATGCATACTAGATGAAGGAATGTATATTCTATCATTTACATTGTCGTTTCTCTTTCGATTAAATAAGTTTTATGTCACATAAACATATCAAATTTGAGTCTTATAAGAGAAATTTGTATTGTTTGAAAAAAATTATATCGTATATTGCTATAAAGAAGATTGATCTGAACGTTAAATAAAAAGGAATATTATATGCATTCTAAAAAAACTTTGGTATATTTACTCAATGATTTTTCCCCCCTTAAAATACTAACCTAACTATTAAAGCAGCAATGAAAGCTGCCCCGCCACTTAAACCGACCCTTGGAATAAACCTACCCATCTACGTTTGATAAAAATTGGGGCTATGCTTGGTTAACTTGTCCCTTTGTTAAATATTATAGTGGTAAAGTTATTGGACACAATTCTTTGGAGATAGGTTTCGAAAATATTTCAATTTATTCTTTTGTACTAAATTAGAGTTTACTCTCTTAAGATTAATGAAGTTCAATTTCTCACTTGTTCTTAACACATCTTATTTTTTAAATTATTTTGTTTTTAATAAACTAATTAGAAAATCGTGCATTGCATATTTTTTGTTAAATTAGGTAATATTTTTAATAACAAATAAAAATATTTTAAATAAAAATAAATGTACACAATTAGTTTTAATAAATAAGAAAAACATATGAGAAGTCCTTGGAAGAAAATTACAAGTTTAAACAAATTAAAGAAATTTATTTGCGGGTATAATTACTAATTAAATGAGATTCAAGACATGGAGCAAAATTTTAATACAGAATTAAAAATTAAAAATAACTAAAATGTAAATAATTTTAATTAAAGATATAATTTTTTAAAATAATAATAAAGTCATGTATTTTAAAAAGAGTATCATAGGAGGTATTGTTATATTCTCTCTAACAATGAAGACTATATTTTGTTATATATTATTAGACCACTAAACTAATGCATTTGGACATGGAATGTGTTACAATTTTCAAACAAAATAAAACATTAATTCCTTTTTCACCATTAAATCATAGCATAGTCATTCGCAAGGGAGAAAATGTGATCAAATATTATTAACACTACTTATCATATGTATTAATTGAGGATGAAATTATAAGTGCATGTGAATTGAAAGTGAAAACATGATGCATTTAGTGTGGTCAAATAGAACTTTATTTTATCATAATAGGAAAAATAATAATGATATTCTAACACTTTTTGATAGGGTGTGAGATAGAGGCGTATAAAAAGGAGAAAAGTGAAAAAAAAAAAAAAGAAAGAAAAATAAGAAACTGATAATGTAATAATTAAAGTAGAGAAAAATAAAAAAAATAATTACTACAAGAAAATCAAATCATGACGCGAAAATAGCGACATATGAGAGAGAGAAGTGAGAAGTCAATAAATTAGATTTGTAGTAAAATAATGAAATCACTACGCAAAGATAGCGACGTATAAAGTAGCGTAAATGGTATGGAAAAGAGAAGTGAGAAAATCAAATTTGTAGAACAAATAGATACAGGGAAGAATGAGACACATATTTCGTAACTGGTTGGACGAAAATAATTTCTAAAATATAGTATTTAACAATTTTATTGATGTTTATTGTATATTATGTTTAATAAATACAAAGAATCAATATTATATATAGAAAAATTTTATAAAAAATTTATGTTAATACTTATGTTAGATTTTTTTAACTACTTTAAAATTTGTTTTATGAACAATAATAATTAAATATAATTCATAGTACCTGGACAATCCTAAATACTAAAATGACACGTGATCATCTCATAAAGGTCACCATACATGTGGACACACTCCACGTCAGCACTACCACATTGGAGAAGTGCTTATTCAGCCTCCAAGTGCCAATCCGGACATATGTGTTCGGATTCCAGGCCAACATTGCTACAAGAGCGCGAACACCGACCTTATTATCTTCTCACTAACAGCATATCTACTAAGCTTGAATATTTAAATAGGTGTAACCACCTTATCTCCCCAACAAGTTATCTACAAGCTGTTACTTATCAACAAGTAATAGTATATCAATAAGATACACATTATCTTCTATTTATTTACAAGTAATAGTATATCAATAAGATACACATTATCTCCTATTCGAAATATAGATAATAGCCTGCTATTATCTGTTATTATTATCTTGTCAACAGATTATCAATAAGATACGGCCCAAGGCACATACTCCACGCTATAAATACAACCATCCAGGTTCTCTCTAAACACACTCAATACATTGATCATCTCACACATCTTAGATACAGAACTTGAATGCATTACTAAAGTCTCTCATTCTTTAACAATTGATGTACTTACTTGAGCGTCGGAGTGTTTTTCCTTTGTTTTGCAAGTCCCTCCTCCAAGCAAAGCCTACTCACTTCCCGACGACACAGGATTTGGAGTCCATTAAGGCCACATCTAACCCACATGTGGAATTCCAGATTTTGGCAAGAACATTTTACGCCCATCGTGGGATCCAGGTAAAATTACCCTGCGGTTTCTCATCCCAATGATTTGAAGATACCCGTTCATGATCAACACACGTTCCAGTGTTAGACGCGACACCCCGGTCGACGTGTCTAACCCCCCACAGACGACCATGACAAATGTCGACACCATTTAGCAACTCCAGAACCGCATGGCGGAGATGGAACGCAAGTACTAGGAAGAAATCGAAAGGTTGAAAGCTGAACGCGATCAGTACGAAGCCTCCCGAGGGAGATAAACGCTCCCCTATCACCCGCGAAGAATAGACGTAAGGCGAATCGCATCCTTGACATGTCGACCCTCCGCCTATTCGTAGTTCAACACAAGGCGCAACACACGGCGCAACCCTCTTGTTGATCTCATCAAGGAAGTCGACATCCCGTTCGGCAGGAAACCTCTGCACCTAGAAAGGTATGACGACACCACCGACCCGGATGAACATCTTGATGCCTTTCTCTCATAGGCAAATCTCTACTCCAACAATGACGCCATATTGTGTCACATATTCCCTACATCTTTAAAGGGAGCCACGTTAGCATGGTATGATAACCTTCCCGAGCGGTCCATTGACAGTTTCGACACCCTTTTCTAAAAATTCAGTGCACAATACGCTACCAGTCGAACTCACAAGATGACATCCGCTACGCTAGCAACATCGCGCCAAGTCGATCATGAACCCCTTCATAGGTTCATGGAACGATTCTCGCATGTCACCTCGCAGATCAGAAATCTCAACCCTGAAGTAGCCTTGCATTCCATGATGCTGGCCCTCCGACCCGGTAAATTCATGGACAGTCTATGTAAGAAGCCTCCTTCCAGCATGGACGAAATACGCGAAAGAGCTAAAGGTTACATTCAGATGGAAGAAATGTCAAAGTTTCGCAATAAAGTCTGACAAAAAACATCAAAAATATGAGGTATCCATCACAGTCGACCCCCGGAAGACCAGCAAGAAGCAAAGACCTCACAAGCCGCAACTTCTCCCTAAGGTACCCAGGTTTGAGAGATACACTCCCTTAACAGTCAATCAAGCTATGATCATGGATGAAGCCTTCAACACGGAGGTACAGGTAACATTACCAGCTCCTTCTAAACAAGGAGGGAACCCTAATAGGTACTGTCGTTACCATCGTGGCACTAGCCATAATACTGAGGACTGCATCACAATAAAGGATAAGATTGAAGAACTTATCCAAGCTAGGCACTTATCACAGTTTGTGAAAAGACCTGATAATACCCCACCAGCATAGAGGCAAGAGGAGCGCTGAGAGGATCGCTTTAGAAACAATGATAGACGTAGAGATGGCGCAGAAGACCGAGGAAGGCAGAGACAATCACAACCCAGACACGAGCATCAACCCCCTCGTCAACAAGAAGAAGAGCCCGTCCAACACATCTGTGGTGTGATTCATACCATCGTAGGTGGCTTCTCATATAGAGGATCGTCAAGTCAATTTCGCAAGAGACACTTGCACTCCATCCGAGATATTGACATAAATTCTGTCAACGATCCCCCAATGCGGAGTTTACATCCCATCACATTCACTGATGCTGATTTTGAGGGAATGAACCCCATCCACCAAGATGATCCCATGGTTATTTCCCTCATCATCGCCAATTTTTTGGTGACAAAGATGCTCATTGATCAAGGTAGCTCTACTGATGTCTTATACCTGAAGACCTTCTAGAAGTTGCAAATTTCTTCAACAGCTATACAACCTTGCTCATAACCTCTTCTCGGTTTCGCAGTAGAACGGGCCGATACTTTGGGATATGTCAACCTAATGACCACTTTCAGTCAAGGTTCACTATCCAGAAGTTTCTCAATCAGGTACAACATTGTGGATGCCGATAAATCATACCTAGTCCTGATCAGCAAAAAGACTCTCAATGAACTGGGAGCTATTGTCTCTACGCCTCATCTAAAGATGAAATTCCCTACCATGATAGGGGAAATTGTCACCGTGGAAGCAAACTAGAAACAAGCCAGACAGTGTTATGTTGAAAGCTTAAAAGTATTACCATATCCTCCTAGTCAGACAGACATAGTACCACTTCCGGGGGCACCACTCGGGTCATGAATATACACAGAAAGTATATTCCTTGTACCCCGACAATTTACCTTACCGATCATCATGATGACACCTTTGATGTGGATCTGCGCGATGATTATATCGACAAAGGACCAAAACCGATTGAAGAACTAGTTAAGCTACAACTCGGGCCCAAACCCGGACAAAGCATACAACTTAGCAAAGAGCTCACCGGCCATGAGTATATGCATTGTTGCGTACTCGGCAAGTGCACCAGTCGCTCAAGTAATAAAGTGAAAGTAAGGGATTTGTCGTTCCCAACGAGGATTGCTTGGCCAAATAAACTATAATTTTGATCGATAAGTTGGATACAAAGATAAGGAAGAATAAAGTTATGGTTGTTGTTGTATGTGAATCGATTAAATGAAATTAAACTAGAAGCAAGCGTAAATTAATATCAACAGCCAATGAGGGAATAACAATGTGTATGTAAATGTAGCTAGGGCAGCCCACACTCAATGTGCCTCTCTATGAAATGATAATGAGTACTATGTTCTATCATCCAAGCTATTCAACTAATGTGTTCTTCCTATGTTAACTAAGCTTTGATGTCTCTTCCACTTAGTTCTTTAACCTACCATCCAACCCTAATCTCTTAGTGATCTTAAGCAAGTTAAGCATTAAGCAAACACATAAACAAGTAAAGTTGCAAGCACCCACCCCTATGTCTAGGTGATGTTAGCAAGTTACCACACTTAAGTCTGAAACTAAAGCACCAATATGTCTATTGTGAACTTAAGCTCTAAGCTTTTACCTAGGTTAGCTAAGTCTAGGCAAGAGAAGGAAAGAGAAGTACAAAGCGCAGTAAAATAGCTTGTAATAAATGAACAAGAGTATTCAATACATCCAAAAGAGATTTACATTAAGTGCTTTGGCCCTAACTACAATAAATGCTCAGCCAAACCTCATAATGGGTGGTTGAACTACAAAAAGAATCATCCCTAGCAGAAGCAAGAAGGAAGAAGATGAAGGAGGAATCCCACTTTGGTCTTCAACCTCCAACCCTAAGCTAAGGATGCCCAAGCTTCTAAACCCTAAGATGGTGTTTTTCTCCCTCCAAAATCGTGCTTTGAAGACTGAGGCTGAGGGTATTTATGAGGTAGTAGATGAAACTCCCAAATTGCCCTTGAAAACCTTCAGAAATCGCAAACTGCAGAGTCCCACGCCTGGGGCGTGGCTTCCCACGCTTGGGGCGTGGCATTCCAGACAAAATGCAAGAAGGAGGCAATTTTCCACGCCTAGGGCGTGGGATCCCACGCCTGGGGCGTGGACTTCCAGACAGAATTGCAAAACAATGCCTCTACCCACGCTTGGGGCGTGGGGCTTCAAGCTGGAGGCGTGGACTTCCAGAACTTCCAAAATTGACTTGAATTGTGTGATTTCCTGCTTAGAAAACGGTTCAAATTAGCACAACACTTGAAAGGAATGGAATCATCAACAATTATCATGATTATGTGCAATTCTAAGCTGTTTATCAATGATTTTGGGCTTTTAGAAGCTTGGAAAGGACCATATGCTGGATGCATATCATGCATCTAGTTGACGTACTCCGCAAATATGCATTTTTGTTTGCTTGGCAGTCAAAGAAGAAGTAGACAAACTGCCCAAAGCCAACTTCATCAGAGAAGTCATGTATTCCATCTGGCTCGTCAATGTGGTCATGGTCAAAAAAGCCAGTGGCAAATGGCGTATGTGCACAGATTTTACAGATCTCAAAAAGGCATGTCCCAAGGACGCATATCCATTACCCAACATTGACAAACTTGTCGATGGGGCGTCCGAGTTCCATATCTTGAACATCCTGGATGCATATTCTGGTTACAATCAAATCAGAATGCACACCCCGGACGAAGAAAAGACGACCTTCATCACTGAAGATGCCAACTACTATTACAGGATCATGCCATTTGGTCTCAAAAAACGCCAAGGTTACATACCAGTGACATTCGATTTGAGCCGCGTGACATTCGATTTGAGCCGCGTGGTCCTATGAAGGCACAGTTCATGGCAGACTTCCTAGCAGAATTCGACAGGAAGGATAAGACCACCCTGGATTGGTGGAACCTTTACGTGGACGGAGCATCTAACGTACAAGGAAGCAGAGCCGGCATCATACTTGAAGAACTGACAACATCTTGCTGGAACAAGCTTTTTAGCTTAACTTCAAGGCCTCCAACAATCAAGCCGAGAGGCACTCATAGCAGGACTCAAACTCGCTAAGGAAGTCGGGGCTCGTTATTTAAGATGCTACTCCGACTCACAGCTCGTCGAAGGGCAGATAGCAGAGAAGTTCCAAACTAAGGAAGCCATACTCCTCCAGTATTACCATCTGGCCAAAACACTTATCGACAACTTCGAGTGTTTTGAGATGTATCACATACCTCGAGAGAATAATACCAGAGCTGACTTGTTATCAAAGTTGGCCAGTACCAAGAAGATCGAGCACCTCAAAACAATCATCTAAGAAACACTCCAAAAACGCACCATTGACATCTCAGCGGTAATGGATGTTGAACTTGAGGAGCCCACTTGGATGACCCCTTATAGAGACTTTCTCGTAAAAGGAACACTCCCAACAGATGAAAACGAGACCTGACGTCTAAAGCGGAAAGCCAACTACTATGTCATCATTGACGGTGAGTTATTCAAAAGAGGGTTGATAGCACCTCTGCTCAAATGCCTGGACAACTCACAGCCAGACTATGTGCTCAGGGAACTTCATGAAGGGATCTATGGACTCCATACAGGAGGACGATCCTTAGCCACCAAGGTAGTACGAGCAGGATACTACTGGCCAACACTCAGGACGGACGCCTTTCAATTCACACGGAGACGTGAAAGGTGTCAAGAGTTTGTGGATATCCCACGGATTCCCCCTGACAACCTGCACACTATTTCCTCTCCTTGGCCCTTCGCTTTGTGGGCATGGATATCTTGGGACCATTCACTAGAGCTCCTAGGATGGTCAAGTTCTTGCGAGTGGCAATCGATTACTTCACCAAGTTGTTTGAGGCAAAACCACTATGAGAAATTATAGCCAGTGAAGTTGAAACTTTCACCTGGAAACATCTCATATGTAAATACGGTCTACCCTATGCTATCACTGCTGACAATGGTACAAAGTTCAAAGCCAAGACCTATGAAGACTTCCTTGCACGTCTAGGTATCAAACACCTGCTCATCGCTCTTGAATACTCCCAGACCAATGGTCAGGTAGAAGCAGCAAACAGAGTCATTCTTCGAGCCCTTCGCACTAGACTTGACAAGTCCAAAGGTCTCTGGAGGGAGGAACTACCTAGCATACTCTGGGCATATCATTGTACGCCTTAAAGTACTACAAAGGAAACTCCTTTTCGCCTGACATATGGCACTTACGCCATGATCCCCGTCGAGCTAAGGGAACCTTCAACTAGAAGGATGCTTTTTCAGGAACAGTGTAATGAGGATAATATGAGGGTTGAGCTGGAAACCAGCGAAGAACTTCGAGATATTTCCAGAATCAAGGAGGAAGTAGCCAAACTCCGCATAACAAGAAGATATAACTCCAAAGTTCAACCTCAAACTTTTCAGCCAGGCGACCTAGTCTAGCGTGTCCAAAGTGAAGCTCGAAAGGATCCTCGTCCAGGCAAGCTTGGACCAAATTGGGAAGGCCGGTTCAGAGTTGTCACCAACCTAGATAACGGTGCCTACAAACTGCAAGAACTCAGTGGTAAAGACATTCCAAGAACTTGGAATGCTACCCACCTAAAGTTCTAATTCAGCTAAGGAGATCAAGGCTGGATGGTATACTCTTTTTCCTATTCAAGTCCTTTTTTTCCCACTTGGTTCTCGCTTGAAAGGTTTTAACGAGGCCCATCCGAGGAATAAACAGAGGAAATATGTACGTTAAGTGCTATACTAATAAAACATATACCTCTTATTTTTTTTTTATTTACATCAATATTTTGACTATGATTCAAGAAGTATCGCCTGATTTTTCTCCCAGGTCCAGCTTCAATGAAAACCCAAGACAACGTCTTGGTACTTGTCAAGGTCTATCCTTGGCAAGCCTTACTAAAATCCAAGGCGGACGCGTCCTAGTATCATCCAAAGGTTCAATAAATCCTAGGGCTCCCCTAGGAGGACCTTTATGAAGACCCGGGGGTCCGCCCTCAGAAGAAGGTTTGTAATTCCATCCAACTGGTTGAGCTTATTAAGCCTGAGATCCATCTCGGCATGAAGACCCGGGGGTCCGCCCTCGGAAGAAGGTTCATAATTCCATCTAATTGGTTGACCTTATTAAGCCCACGATCCGTCTTGGCATAAAGACCCAGGGATCCGTCCTCTGAAGAAGGTTTATAATTCCATCTAATTGGTTGACCTTATTAAGTTCGAGATCCATCTTGGCATAAAGACCCGGGGGTCCGCCCTCGAAAGAAGGTTCATAATTCCATCTAACTGGTTGGCCTTACTAAGCCCAAGATCTGTCTTGGCATAAAGACCCGAGGGTCCGCCCTCGGAAGAAGGTTCATAATCCCATTTAATTGGTTAACGTTAGCAAGTCCGGGATCCGTCTCGGCAACCTAGGAATCCGTTCTTCGCCATTTACAGTTTCGTAAAACCAAACTACGGTAAATCGTTAAGGTATGTAAATCCTAAAGCTTTGGTCTACCTCTTAAAAATCCAGGTTGGACGCATCACTGGTATGCTCTCAGCAGCTTCCAAACCCAAATCATGTCTTGGTAAATCTTGACAAAACCTAGCACGGACAACTCCACTGGTACCCACTCTAACAAAATGAGGTACAACTATTTCTACCCTCGACATATGTTATCATATTTATTCCTTGCAGGAATCTAAGTTCTCAGGAACATAAAGCCCAAGGAACATACTTGGCACACAAAGGTTGGGACCCGCCCTCAGTCTCCTAAACTTAAGAAAAACTCTTGGTATTATTACAAACTATGGAACTCGAACACGGTCAACCATAATTATCATCAGATTTTGGCAAGGTCCATCCTTGATCGGCATAATTATCAACAATCCCGGATAACTTACAACTTTCAAAGCTCAAGGACCATCCGTGGTCAACCTCGTATTCAACCCATTATCCATTACAGAAACATGAGGTATTTATAGCTTTACTTTGATGATTTTAGCGCTCACAAATTCCATTCATGGAGGATTACGTGCCATACAAAAATCAAGAAAACGCCTTTGATATATCAAAGTCCAAGGCCCCCTTGGCATGCTGAAACCCAAGAAACATTCTTGGTACTAACTTCTATGGAATCCCGACACCATAGAATCACCTATTTTGTAGGAATAATTGTTCGAGGTCTACCCTCTACAATTCAAACCCAGGAAAATTCTTGGTACTCTTATTTGGTGGCAACCTAGATGGAAGAGTCCACCCTTGACAGTATAAACCCAAGAGGCACTCTTGGTACTTTTTCTCTGTAGAATGTTTATAAACCGGGTTAGAGGCTCAGCCGTTGACTAGTATTCAACACGGATACATTCTTAGCACACATTAGTAACGGGAACCTTGACAGGCAAAGCTAAAGATCTCCCATTTTTGGCATAAACAGGAACCCGACATTATTTCAATCAGTTGATAAGCCGGCATTAGTTCAAATACTTGGAAAATTGACAAAAGAATATTATGCTAAGGTTGACAAAGATGAAGAAAAAAGAAATACTTTCATTAAAATGATGGAAACTTTACATGGCCATCTAGGCCGAGAATACAAAAGAAACAAACAACAAAAGAAGCATAAAGCAGCCTATACATCGGCTGCATCATTAACAGACTCCTCAGCAGAACCGAGCTCCTCTTCATCCACAAAGGCACCATTCTTCACATATTGAAAGGATCAAATTGACCCAAGTCAAGGTCTTTCACAAAGAGACCGGCTTGGCGTACCGCCTTGGAGAAGCCCTTCTCATGTTGCTTCCCTGCTTCTCGCTTGTACACCTTCAGCTCTTCATCAAGCTCCTTGTTGACCGTCATTTCAACAGTAAGCTTAGCATGCGCCTCATTTAGCCTTTCCTCCAGACTCGCCACCTTCACAGCAAGTTCCATCTCGGCAGCAAGTCCATCCTTGGCATTCTTTAGTTTGGCCTCTAGCTCGACCACCTTCCTCGCCAACTCCTCCTTCTCGGCCAAAGCCTTATCAGCCTTGGCAGCAGTTGCTCGACTAAGAGCCACCAACTCATCACCATCAAGCCTTAGAAAAAGCCTCGCCAATTCTCATGGACAACTGATGGTTACACCGGGTAGCCTCGACAAAGGCCACCACGACGTTGTTCAACCAGTCACGCTCTAACCGCCAAGCACCACTAACAGCGCCCTTTAGCTTATGGTACTCCTGCTCCAAAGAGGTCACCTTACCCATGGCTTCTTGATACACTTGCCTTTTGCTCCTTCATAATGGCAAGTCCCCTCTGAAGGAAAAGCTCAGCGGCATCAAAAGAACGTTTAGGACCGACCGACCTAATCAAATTCCTGTCAAAAGGGGTCGGCAGTTCTCAGTCAAGCCTATGCCCAACACTCCATAGTGAGTCGAACTCCCTTGGAGCACTTAGAAACTCCAAATGGGTGACAGGGTGGGCAGCAGGTGGTGGCATTGCAGTTGGAGGAGAAGGAGAAGGAGAAGGAGTAGCAGGACGAGAGGTAGGTGGAGTTGGAATGACAATCACGGGAGACATGGCAATAGGCGGAGCCGAGGTCACAACCACAGGCATAGTCGGAACAACAGCAGGAGCAGCAAGTGAAGGAGCCCAAATAGGAGGAGGTGAAGTCGACATTAACCCGACAGCTTCCCTCAATGAACGCAGACCACGAGCAGTGTGGGTGGTCCTAGATTTCTTACGACTGGATGTCCCGACACATTCATCCCTTTTTCTTTTTACCAACTCGACAGGGGAAGAGCTGGAGAATGCAATAGCTACCTGAGAATGGCCAACCCGGACAGTCGGTCGACCCTCTCCTTCAGCTGGGGGAGGAATAGGGGATGACACGACATCTCTGCCTACATTGCGCACCAATGGCCTCCATTGAAAATTGCCCATTATACCCGCGAAAATGCCAAAACATGAAAATGTTTTCACACATTTGAAAAACAGAGAAGTTATGAGAAAGAAAAATTACCGTCCAGCGCAGCAGAGGGATCACTGGCCGAAGAAAGTGCCAAAATAGCTCGTGCATCCAGTGAGGTCGTCAACAACTCCAAGGTCACCTTATCAGACCTCTCTGCAAGGGTCAACATGTCCTCATCAAAGGACCTGAACCTGGTAGGGGCAGCCTGCCAGTAGAAGGGAGAGCAAGCTTCCCCATCCCTGTTGAAAATCAATGGCAACCCATTAGCTACGACGCCACTTTCATGGACCTTGAAGAATCGATCCTTGAAGCGACGGAAGACGTTGGTGTCTACCTCGAACAACTTTTTCGAGACGCTGTGCAAGGAGACCCAAGCAACCTTCTCGGACGGCTTGGTCTGAAAGAAAAAGCAGAGGAGAAGAACAGTGGCATGGATATGCAAATGAGAACATAAAATATCAAAAGCCCGCACCACTGCCCAACTGTTAGGGTGAAGTTGGGAGGAGGCCACGTTCAAGTACTCCAGCAAAGCACATTAAAAGGGAGAGAAGGGAAGGACGATACCCAATACCTCAAAGAGGCATCGATACATGAATAAGAAAGGCAGAACGCCCCGCGTCACCCTCAAGTAGGGAAAGTCATTTTTCCCGCAAGGCTCGACAACGACCTTGCCGGCATTCGAAGGAGCCATCATCTGCAACATCGAGCGAAGCACATTTACAGAAGTGGTAGAGTTCAGGGAGGAACGGTATTTAAACATGTCCTCCCTTATCCACTCATAGCCACTAACTACTGTCGCAGTAGGAGTGGATGACCCTGCACTACGACTATGATGAGAAGTTCTAACACTTCTCATAGTGGAAGGCTCCACCCTCTCAAAAATAGAAACAGGAGGGAGAATGGAAAGCAACAGAGGCTCGCTAACCCAAGGGATAGCAGAAGCCTGCACCTACTGAACAGGGCGAGAGGTCCCTTCGCCAGCCTGACGAGAATGGGTTCTCCTCCTAGAAGAGAAAGACCCATCAGAGGCACCTCCATGAGTGTCCTCCTCAGAGGAATCACCAATGGAGATTACATCGCGCATAATGCGCTGCTCGACAGAGCCTCCAAAATCGCTACCCCCTTACCAAGAGCGGAATCAGAAAGGAGTGACTTAGACATTTTCAAAAGAAAAATCTTTAACCTCGAGAGGGAAATGAAAGCAAGAAGTGTGAAGAAGACTTAGAAAATCAAGAGTGCAAGAGTGAAATGGAAATCACAAAACCCCCCTCTAATTAAAGATATAGTGAACATCGATGGTTTTGGGTGGGATTTCGAAACGTGACCACTCCTTGAGTGACACGCGTTCGCGGGTAATGGAGTGTGGATGACACACGACTGATAGCATTAATGGGGATATAATGCATGTTTTCAATAGTCACATCAGACGGTTACATTTTGGCAGAATTCATCAACTTTGACTCTGTTTACTTGACCTATCATTATCCTCGATGCTTCACTTACCTGCCAAGATCAGTCTTATCTACTAAAAGACAAAATGGTCTACCTGGGACTGCTCAGCATCCCCAACCCGGATTACCTTGTCCAGGTTCATCCATCAACATGATCAGAGCTAAGGAACTTCTCTTGGCATAAACCCAAGGTCCGCCCTTAGTACTTTACAAAACCCAAGGTCCGCCATTGGTACTCTACAAAACCCAAGGTCCGTCCTTGGTAACTTGTAGGTGGATAAATCCAAACTACGTCGAACCCATGGTTCTTAAACCTAAAGTTTTGGTCAACCTCAATAGAGCTACTGACTTCGACACATGACATCATTCGTCTACACTCGGGGGCTGGCAAGACTCATTATACTATTATGACATCGAACACTATGCATCAATGCTCATTCACCCTCTTTCGCCCATAAAATGGCTTAGAGGCTGAGGGGCTTATGTACAACCCAAAATAGTAAAATGACAGGTGGCTATCTCATAAAGGTCACCATACACGTGGACACCCTCCATGTCAACACTGCCACATTGAAGAGGTGCTTATTCGGCCTCCAAGTGCCAACCCGGACATGTATGTCCGGGTTCCAAGCCAACATCGCTATAGGAGCGTGGACACCAACCTTATTATCTTCTCACTAACAGCATATCTACTAAGCCCAAATATTTAAATAGGTGTAACCACCTTATCTCCCCAACAAGTTATCTACAAGCTGTTACATATCTACAAGTAATAGTATATCAATAAGGTACACATTATTTCCTATTCGAAATATAGATAACTGTCTGCTATTATCTGTTATTATTATCTTGTCAACAAATTATCAATAAGCTACGGCCCTAGGCCCATACTCCACGTTATAAATTAATATAACCATCCAGGTTTTCTCTAAATACATTGATCATCTCACACATCTTAGATACAGAACTTGAATGCATTACTCAAGTCTCTCATTCTTTAACAATTGATGTACTTACTTGAGCGTCGGAGTGTTTTTCCTTTATTTTGCAGGTCTCTCCTCTAAGCAAAGCCTACTTACTTCCCGACGACACAGGATTTGGAGTCCACTAAGGCAATATCTAACCCACATGTGGAATTTTCAGATTTTGGTAAGAACAGTAACTTTTAAAATGATCATCAAGAAAATAAAGTTAAAAAAATCTCAAAAGTTTCTATATATATATATTTGACATTTTATGTGAAAATATGTCTTGTAAACTATATATTTTAAACAATAATAAAAGTTTTAGTTTATATTTTATTGTTTTCAACAATTATTAACAAAAGAGCACATGGATAATGAGAAAAATAATAGATGTTCATATTAACCTACCCACTCCAAACTTAAAGCAATGTTTGTATACAAACATACGGGAAAAAAAAAACTTCAAACTTAGTTTACAGCCATATTTCCAATCTAACTGTACATTTATTGATCCCTAAAGAAAAAAAAATGTTTTTCATTCTTGGGCTTGTAATGAGCTAATAATTTAAACAATAAAAGGTAATCTCAGCTAGGCTCAAAATGGAATAAGCAATAGACAATGTAATTAAGGTGGTTTATTTGGTTCTGGCTAGATAAAGAAAACACCATAGTCATACGTTTGCAGAAATGCAATGAATGAGCAAACAAAAATCAATTTCTGAAGAGAAGAAAAGTGTAAACGTCTATCTCGTGGCATTACATTGATTTAGCGATTTATAATTGCATAAATAAAGTGTTAGGTGAAAATATAATTTGCCTAGTTAAACAAAATATGAGTAATTTTTTTTCAGTTTTCAAAAATAGACCCCATACCACCCTCAAATCAAATATTGTGAACCCTTCGAAGGGTCCTCTGTTGAACTCGAAATGTGAACTATTGATTGTACATATCCATCTCCGGAAGAGTATAGTATGGATCCCTCCACATGTGTCTATAAGTCTTTAGCAAACTCAATTCTGAGAATGCTCATATGTTGTCCTTGATGTGTCATTTGCTACCAGAAACACGATCACTCTACAAAAATAAAAGGGTGAACACAAACAATGACAACAATCCAACAGGTGGAATAAGTTCTCCAAAAAAATAGGAATCCTTTTAGCTGAAGACCAAGTAAAAATTCATAGAATTGATTTTACCTGTATGTCCATTCAGTTCCAAATTAATGCATAATAACTTACTTAACTAACCTTCAATTTGCAATTCATATTAACCATCCTAGTGTAACTTGAATTGGTGGTTAGTTACCTAACTAAGTTTTTTTTAGTTAGTTAGAGGTGGTTAGAATTCTGTTATGGGAGTTATAGAGAGTATATAAGTAATGTAAAATACTTTGTACTTTTCAATCAATAATAATCACAATTCTGATCCATTCGCTCATCAAATATTTTCTCTATTCCAATAGCATCCTTCACAAGCTATCTCTTCTTCCTCATTCGAGTTCATCCATGCCATTCTTTTACACCTTTATTACGGTATCAGAGCTCTTCAAGTGAAGAGCTATGCTGCACTACTCTATCCTTCATCTTTCTCTCGTTTGTTTGTATGATCCTGTTTGTACTCTGTTGATTCTTCAAGATGATTGAAGAACAAGATGAATATCTCAGTGTTTATAGCCCATATTACCCGCATCCTAGAAAAAATCCGGCAACTGCATTAGTTTCGCGTTCTTATGGATCAAACAAACTACAATTCTTGGAGCGAATCAGTTCTCACGGCCTTGAGTGTGAAGAACAAAGTAGAGTTTGTTGATGGTGGAATAAGTTCTCCCAATAGGTGGAATAATGACTACAAACAATGACTACAATCCAATAGGTGGAATAAGTTCTCTCAAAAAATAGGAATCCGGTTAGCTGAAGACAAAGTAAAACTACATAGAATTGATTTTACTGTATGTCCATTGAGTTCCAAATGCATAATACTGAACTAACCTTCAATTTGCAATTCATGCTGCTCATTTTCCTCCAAAAGTGAAGATTGGTGGCTCTGGCAGTGCAAGCCCTGTAAATAGAAAGGGTTCCATATATAAGGTTTTAAGATAGTCACAATGGGGTCATTCAATTTCACTACAACATCGAGTCTTTCTATCTTTTTCGTAGGAATTTGTTTTTTGGAAAGTTATACAACCAATATATACTCGGTCTCTTTAACAAGTTCCTTATAAAACATTTTAAAATTGTCAATTCCTAGTTTGAAAGTTTTACCTTGCTGTCAGATAGTGTCAATGTTTTTTGGTTTGATACAAATGTTAAGAGTAAGAGTTGCATTGCCCTCCATAATTCTGTACGTCTTCCTAACATTTTCTAGATGGTTATTATGCTAAACATGTATCAATGACATAGAACACACTTGCACGTATTACCATATACATATAATTCTTGCAAATTGACAGATAACTCTATTACCGCACATGTTTGATTACGCATCCATGATGCGGTTTTCCACGTCCAACCCAAAATTTCAGAGAGCTTTTACGTCAACAACGCGAGTTTTGCCCTGAAATTGTATTTACTAACATGCAATTAACTCTAAAAGCAGATTATCAAGGTATAGACAATCTTACATCATGTATGATATTATCTTTTTTTTTAGCTTTTGTTAATATTTCACACTTTTGTCTGAAAATTGTAAATGAAATACCAATTATTTCACTCTAGTAAACTGATGACAGGAATTAGATTCCCTCAATTACTTCACCAATAAAAGGGATCATTGTTAAACTTCTACTTTAACATATAGCTACACCTAGCTAAGGCTAATAGTTTACTGCTCATGACAATCCAAGAGCAAATATATTTATGATCATTTGTAACACTGTTCTCAAGTAACATTGACCATAATCTGGAAATGTAATAGAGAAGAAACAGAGTATTTTAAAATAATTATAAATTTTATAATAACAATTGTGCCTTTCTGTATTAAATTTTACCTCAAATGGATTGGAATTTCTTTGATGGAATTGTGGTTAATCACTTGTCAAACGCTTCCGTTTCCGAGATGAAGAATTTGCACTGAACATCACATTTGATTTGAATTGTTGAAGATCCTCCTCAAATATCCAACGATACCCACAATTCTTCACCTCCAAATGCAAACCGGGAGGGTGGTATATGAGGGGTGCGAATTCCATTGTATCAAGATCATGCATTTCATTTGAGCATTCACTTACTAGAGGAATGAAAAGATCTCGAGTAAAGAACATTACTAACAAGTGATGGAATTCAACTGTGACCAAATGTCTCTTGAAAAGTATTGGAACCGTGAAATAGGTCTCACACCCGAGCTGTTAATTTTGAACACCGTATCCAAAACTTGGACAATCACGAGGATGCCATCTATCACCCAAATTAGAAGGATCATCATGTGTCACAAATAGTACACAGCAGGCAACACCTATCAGATTTGGATCATCCATAACAGGAGATGGGTCCAAGCTTATTGAACTACTCACGTTTTGTTTATTGAACCACTTTGGAATTTGAGTTCCAGGAATAATAATATCCATCTTACCTAAGGAACTAGAGGGTTGCAAGGAATCCTGATACACCAGAAAAATCAGTTATGTATAATTAGTGTACACATCAAAAGCAAGATAGGAAATGAAGGGTAGAGTCATTACCTCAAGGTTTTGCATCATCCGAGAAAAAACCATGCTATAACAGTGTTCTATCTCACTCAATACGGGACAATCAAAGATGTATAATCCCTGGAGACAATTTCTTTTTGCTTCTGTTGTTGGAAACGCAGGCAAATATTTCATCTACTTGCAGTGCTCCAAGTTCAAAATTCGAAGTTTGGAAAGTTCCTTGATGGTAGCAGGTAGTGCCACAAATTTGTTTCCTCCCAAATTTAAGCTTACTAATGAACGTAAGTTCCCAATAGCATCAGGGATTTAAAGTAAATTGCAGAAGCTAAGATCAAGATAAAGCAAACATGGGAAACAAGAGAAATAAGGCAACAACAAACCAAATGAATCTTCATATTTTCGTGAGGAAAGAAAATAGAAAGGCAACATTAGAATTTCTTATACAGAAGATGTTCATAATTGGACAGCACTAATGTTTTTATCAACTTTCTCCAAACGTTCTGTCTCCCTTGGTTTCTTTACGAGCTGATTGTTAAGTATTTTGGAATAGCCTGAGAGCTCTAGCACTGATATGCGTCTAGCATATAATGTTTTTCAAGCTAAAAGAAGCAAGAATCGATCATAATGGAACCATAATCAACCTCATTTGTGGATGTTTTGATTGATTTACTCCAATTCACATTGTATCTCATTTTGTGTAATTTTTTGCAGGAAAACCAAGAGAAGAATTGAAGAAAGCAAAGATCAAGAAGCTAATCTTTTCTGGAATCTCATGCCATCAGCATGAAGTCTTGTGCCAGTTGCGCCAAGAAGCAAAATATAGGGCAATTCTCTCTGTGATTCCGCGCCAGTCACGTGAAACTTAGCGCCATCCGCGCCACTAACCTAAAAGTGGCAAATTCTCTCTGGAATCTCACGCCATCAGCGTGAGCTCTTGCGCAATTCGCGCCACAGATCTAAAGTCAGCAATTTTCACTGTGATGTGGCATCATCAGTGTGTGATGTGGCGTGGCGCCATCAGCGCGAACATTTAAGCAGACCACGCTATCAGCGCCAAAAGCCACGCCAATAGCACCATCGACATGAGTTTTCAAGATTTGAATTGATATTGCATGAAAATAGAAGATAAGTTAGGGTTTTATAACCTAAATATAAATATGGACTGAGAAGAAGAGAAAAAAGGACTTCCACACTTGCAGAGAAACAACAGAACAAGCGCAAAGGAGGCATCTTTGGGATTGATTGAAGCTAGGTCAAGAAGATTAAATCAAGATTGAAGGGTTTATACTTCTTCTTCTTTTCCTTTAAGATTCTTGGTCTAGGTATATTTTGTTCATGTGATTAAGGTCAGACATGAATATTTCTGTCTAATTCTTCTTTGTAGTTAAGGTCATAACCTAATGTGAACTCCTTTGATATTGGATTGAATTCTATTATTCTTTTATGCTAAAGTATTTTGTTTTACCTTGTGTTGAATGAATTATATATCTTTATTGAAATTGATCACTTTGATAAAGTTCTGAGAGTTAGGGTTCACCATAGGAATATTGGGACTTTGGTTTCTGACAAAGGTGGAATAACAATTGATACATTACCTAGGGATAGAGATGTATAATTGCAGATGAATTGATGTGTCTCACTTTATGCTTGATCGAAGAGGAATCACTAATGAATTAGGATTTTTACTTAGGTTAAAGGGTTAAAGTTACTAAGGAATTAGTCTTTAACTAGGGTTCATGTAAAGAGGCATTATCTGAATAATTAGTATAATTGAATGTAGTAATCAATCTAATTAGATAAGGTGGGATCAAAACGGTGTGTGTGCCTTGACTACAATTATTTCTCATAATTCTCCAAAATCCAAATATTGTTGTCTTTGAATTCTTATTAATTCTTGTTTTTATTCTTTAATTTGCATCAAGTCAAGATATTAATACTCAATCTTATCAACTTTTCCTCATCCAATTTAAAGATAATAGTTGTGATAAATTTGGTGTCTCAATCCTCGTGGATACGATACTCAACTTATCATTCTATTACTTGGAATGAACGATACACTTGCCGAGTTCGCAACAAGCACCTGAACAGAATTGAGCCCAAAAATGATATTTAGATTAAGGATAAGTTTCTTACAATTTTCAAATTCAACAAATAAGCTCTTTTAGAATACTAATGGTGGATCAATTTGCTCAATTTTTATACATACTTCAAGAGTAAGTTTCTCAAGATGGGGGACCCCTCTTACGTATGGGATCTGATTAAGATTTTTGTAGTGTCTGAGATCTAGAATTCTCAAATTAGGCAAACACTGTAAAAGAAACAAAAAGTAAGAAAAATCACTATCCATTAATAGTAGGAATCAAAATTTAATCAATAGTAGGACACAAAGTTAATGACATTCTTGTGTTTATTTAAGTTGAAGAAAGTTAGAAAATGTGAGATAACTTATCTTTTTATTTGTTCATTTAAAGACAAAATTGTAAAAAACAATATAATATATTTGCACCTTCCCACAATTGTTTGATATTGCTACAAGGAAGGATCCATTCTACAAGTTACTCGGGATGAAAACTTAATGGCAAAGACTTGAAAGGATATCTATCCCAAGATAGATATCTCAATTCATTAGAAACATAATTGAGAGTTCCTGAAAAAGTCACATTCGCAAGTATGAGCAACTTAATTAAGATGATTCATTTTTGATATAGCATCAACTTTAAGTATTGTTTCCATTGACTCTTCTGAATATTGTTTAACACTACTACAAAATAGGGATATAACATCGCCTAGTTAACATCGATTTTCAATAAAATCGGTGTTAACAAAAACGAGGTGGCAGTGAAAATCGATGTTAACAAAAACGCGGTGGCATATTCGTAATTAAAATGACTAAGTTAACATCTATTTTATAAAAAAACCGATGTTAATGAAGTAAGTTAACATCGATCTTTCACATAAAACTGATGTTGTGTCTTTTATTTTGTAATATATATAGTCTGGCGCTTAAACGACTTGGCCACTATGCTCTTCTTCCTAGCTTACTCCTTTTTCCCTCGAACCCTTACTTCCTTGCCCACTACGACGCTGCGTGCCACTGTGCCACCACTGCGTTGCCCATTGCGCTGCTGCATGCCTGTGCTCGTTCTCTCACGCTCTTTCACCATTTGCTACCTCACTCTCCGTTGCACTTCAAATCTGGCCTCGTCTCTCGATCCAGGTTAGTAACTTTGCAATGAACCCATCTTGCAACTAAGCCTTTGTCTCTGTTAACTATTTGGATTTTAAGGTAATGTATGGGTTGAATTTGTTATTTCTATATGAAGAGTTGTTCTTGCCCACTAAGTGCTTGATAAAATGCCTAATCTATGTATGCTGTTACAATGTGATTCTGGACATATAGGATTAGGCTTTGATTTATTGAATAACAGTGCAAAATTGGTATTGGTAGTTGTGGCTTGGTTTCCTCTTCCTTTTTATCTTTTTTGTCTTTGACTTTGTTATGTTAACTTGTTTTGTTTTGTCTACTTTGTTATCGTTCTTGCATTATTATTTTGTTAGTTGTAATGTGAGTTCGATCAATTGCCCTGTATCATACATTTAATTAACCATTCATTATCCACAATGTGCTCCATGGGCGGACGTACATTACATGTTGGGGGGGGCAGTGCCCCCCTTAAATTTTGAAAGTAAATTATGAATATACCCCTGGTTTTAAATTTTTTAACACAAATATCCTTTTATTTTTTCTGCAGCAAAACACATTCTTTTTTTTTTTTGCAGCAAAATATTATAAATAGATATATTTTAGATAGATATATTTTAGATTTTATCTTTAGTTGTTATCTTTAATTGATAATTATTATTTTTAGCTATTATCTTTAGTTATCTTTATCTTTAGTTGATCTCTTTAAATAGAGACCTCTTGTATTACTTTAATTGATAGTTATTATCTTTAGCTATTATCTTTAGTTATTATCTTTGGTTATCTTTATCTTTAGTTGATCTCTTTAAATAGAGACCTCTTGTATTATTGTGATACACAATTCATATTCTACATATTCCTATTTTCAAGTCAAAATGTGTTCCTTCTCCCTATTTTCAATTCATATTCTACATATTCTACATATTCCTTTAGGATGGAAAGGTATTTAGGTTCTTTTTTTACAAAGTCAAGTGGTAGTAGTACTAAACGTTCTCGATGTGAATCTTCTTCATCTATTGATTTAGTTCAAGATAAATCAAATGAGTGTTCAAGAAAGGAAAATAATTTGTACGTTCCTGATTCGGGTAAAAGACTTCCTATTATGAAGGAATTCCAAAAAATAAGGCCTAGAAGGATGACATTGTAATTATTTTTCTAGATATGTATTTGAACTTTTGAGTGCCCCCTTGATTTATTTTCTGGATCCGCCCCTGCGTTGGAGGTTACATTCAAATGAAATCATAATAATATTTGAAGTTTGGTATCTAAGAGTTGCGCGTTTTGACTCTATTACTTTTTTGCATTGCTAGCTTATGTTTAAACTATGAGTTTATATTTAAGTTTTATGTGTTAAAAGCTTGTTCAAAATTGAAAAGGGGTTAACTTAATTATAATAGTGATGGGAAAATTGGACTATGTTAATAGTTCAGTTTGTTCAGCATTAATCCAACGCAGACTTTAAATGTTGTTATTAAGCCACTAACAAAACAATAACCATATTCAAATATATATATATGGTCAATTTTTTTGTTATTCAAATACGGAAAAAGGAACAAGAAAAAAGGCCTCACATTGTTTGATTAAAACAATAAATGTAATAAATAATGTAATGGAAAAAGTTAATTGAAAAATAAAGTAAAAAAATGAGATGAAAGAAAAATTAAGCATATATTTATAACAATTCCTAAATAAATAACAGATTAAATTGCTTGATTCATCTAATACCGACGATAAAAAATAAATAGGTTGAACTAATTTTAAATCTTTTTTATATCTTAAAAATAGACAAATAAAAAGTTATGTATATATATATATATAGAGAGAGAGAACTAAACTCAATGCTTTTAAGTTCACAGCCATAATGTTCTCAATGCTTTTGGAAGCATTTGTTTCCCAATTCCAATACTTGTTTCATCCACTATATATAACATTTTTACTGATGACAACCTTTATCATTCTTGGATCATACATCTTGTAAGCACCTGTTGGATGATATCCAAGAAGCATCATTTGTTCAACTTGATCATTTGGTTTCCTTCTAGCTAGTTTCACTAGATTTCACTACTACAAAAAAGACTTTTTACATCGGTTATTTATCCTTTTCTACGTCGGTTGTACAACCGTCGTAGTTATAGGTGTCGTTAAAAAAGCAAATTTTCTAAGTCGGTTGGCAACCGTCTTAGAAAATGACTTTCTAAGACGGTTGTTATCTAATAACCATCTTAGAATGTCATTTTCTAAGACGGTTGTTAGCTACAACCGTCTTAGAAAGTCGTTTTCTAAGACGGTATATATCTACTTAGGGCTTCTCAGCAGCATTAGCCTCAATCAAACCTGAAATACAAAGCAATTCTGCTCAGACCAAACATTAAAATATTTAACTAACTCACATGAGCCAAAATATTATGATACTCAGAACTGTAAAAATTAAACCTGTTGCTCAAACTCCAAGCAAAGCCTTTTCACCACTTCCTTATAGAATGCCTTGTCAAGCATGTAGCTCTCTCCATATAATGTTTTTCCATTACAGCACAAACCTACACGCACGCACGAGCAATCAGAAGATTGGAAAGTAAGAACATAATGTATACCAAAAAGATGATCCCTCAATGTGCCATTAGACATAAGTTGTCAAACCAGCATCTGCAAGCATGAAGAAACAAGCCACACTCAAAAAATGAATATATAGTAAAATCACTTCAAAAAATCAAAACCCACACTCAATACGAAACCCACACTCAACTACTTCAAAGTAGGTTTTGTCTTTCCCAATAATGTCTTCTCCATACGCATGGTCAGGGAATGGAATCCTTATCAGCATGCTTAAGGAACCTAGTCATCTAGTTGGCTAAACAACTAAATTGAACTAATCTGTAATACACTTCGGTGTCATTCTCATTCCCGCAAATTGAAGAACACAGCTCAAATTTGGGAATAATAATAAAATCAACGAAAACAGTGAAAGTAGGGTGATAGTTGAAACAAACACAGAAAGAAAGAAAAGGAGGGATGATACCTTAGCATCGTGGTAATTGATGATAAATTTGCCGGTTCCTTCCTGAAGAACGACGTGAGCGATGGCGCTCTTACGGCCACCAGTGCCAATGATTGTCTGCGCGACGAATCCACCCGGGAGCCTGGACTTCACGTACTTCTTCAGGTCCTCAGTTTCCGGTTCCACTAGTGCGGTGGCGGTAATGACGACGGAGGAGGGGTTTTTTGGGAAGCACGAGATGGAGAGAGAGGGAGTGGGATTCTGGCGAAGGAGAGAGTGTTGGGTCAAACGGAGGCGGCGACGGCGGAATTGTGGATCAAGGATTGAGAGGGTGCGATTGAACACTAGGGCACGACAACATTCATGATTTTGTGGGACTAAAATGGAGACAAGCGGTCTTTAGAGCAAAACGCCGTCGTTCTACTCATTTTGGTCAACATGTCAAAGATGAACGGACCAAAACGAAGACGGTTAAATCAAAGACCGTCGTTGTTTGAAACTTTCTAAGACCCCAGACACTATAACCATCGTTGAATTTTCATTTTATTTACAAAATTGCCACCGCCCCCCCTTCTAAGACGGTTTCGCGAGAACCGACGTAAATTGGCCGTCGTAAAATGCAGAATTTGTAGTAGTGTTTATTTTTACTTATAACAAAGATGGAGAAAGTATATGATTAAGATCTAATATATATATATATATATATATATATATATATATAAGTTAATCTTGGACATTATACTAGATAACATATATATTTTTAATGTTCAATGTAACTTGTAGGCACTTTTTGTTTTGCTGTTTGCATCGCCATCAAGACATTCATTGTTTGGTCATTTCACAGAGATCATTGATAGAGGGTTTTTAGTTGAATATTTTTCTATCCTTCTTAGATTATTTGACCTCTCTTTGACCTTTATTTTCCTATTCTAATTCAGTTTTTGGCCTAGGTAAGTAGGTGGGCTTAATTGCTAATTGTTGCGTATTTTCGGATTTTTGGCTCACTTGATGTATCTAACTTGTACAAGACCTATAGGGAGCTACGGATCTCCGAATGGAGCGTCCTAGGAGTCCCTGGAAAGATAACGAAAAGATCTACAAGTTTGCTAAAAATAGCTCAAGGCCAATTCTGTCATTTAGAGGGTCATTTTTTTTAGCTTTGAAGTTAACGTCCCTGCACTTGTAATTTTGGGCTGCGAATTTGACTTTCATGA
>PYAF01002977.1:89352-113495 GCA_007407185.1 Glycine tomentella | reverse complement strand
CGTGAGTGCGGAGGCTATAATATGTTCTTTACATGCTTAAACTGATAGATTTCACTAAGGAATTAGGTTTTCAATGCAGTTTAAAGGGTTGGTTCGCTAAGGAATTAGGAATTAACTATTATAGAAAAGACTTATTCTCCGAGCAATCAAAACACGAACCCATATGATTTGTTCTCTTAATGCTTAATTTGACAGAATCACTAAGGGTTTAGGGTTCTCGATCGAATTAAAGGGTGAAATCACTAGTTATCTAGGGTTTGCAAATTTAGTAGAGATTTATCATATGTATGCTTTAAGGTAACAATCTAGTCAAGTGAAAGTTGTGATACTCAGAAGGGAGTGTGCCTGACCACAATCTCTCTCTACTGGTAACATTCTTATTACTCTTACTGCACTTTACTTTTCTGCTCTTTGCTATTTTTCCAATACAACATTCAACAAACTCTTCTCTTGTCACTTTCCGTTTTCAATCACATTTATCTATTATTGCTGTAGAATTAACCCAATCCCTGTGGAGACGATAACTCACTTACCTACTCTATTACTTGTTAACGATCGGTGCACTTGCCGTAAACTCACAACACATCACTCTTGGATTTCAAAAACAGAGTCCAAGTGTATCTAGAGTAATCATCCACAATTACAAGTCCATAATAATTTCCACCTAAGCTCATTGTTCTAGAAGGACCAAACAAGTCAATGTGAAGAAGTTCAAGTGGTCTAGAGGTGGAAACTATGTTTTTCTTTGTTTGTTTCCCCTTTTGACAAGCATCACAAAGTTTATCCTTCTCAAACTTGAGTTTGGGTAATCCAATTACTAAATCTTTTCTTATGAGCTTGTTCATGTGATGCATGTTTATGTGACTTGCTCTTCTATGCCACAACCAAGTTTCATCAACTCTTCTTATTAGGCAAGAAGATTTATGGAATAATGCATGATCAATTGAAAGCATATATATATTACCTTTTCTTTTACCTATATGCAGTACCTCACCACTTTTCTCATCAGAAATTATGGAGCAATCCTTGTTGAAATTTACTTTAAAGCCTTTGTCACACAGCTGACTTATGCTCAACAAATTGTGCTTTAATCCATCCATATACAACACATTTTTTATTTTTGCTTTGATGCTGTCTCCAATATTGCCTTCACCAATAATCTTCCCTTTGTTATTATCACCATAAGTGACATATCCTCCTTCTTTTAAAGTCAAATTTGAGAGAAGGGACATGTCTTCAGTCATGTGTCTAGAGCATCCACTGTCAATATACCAAGTTGATGTCTTAGCTCTTAGACACACCTACAAAATTCAAATCAGAATTTAATGGAAGGTACCCACTCAAGGTTGGGTCCATAAGGGTTAGCATTTCTTTTTACTTTGGGAATCCAAATGCAATCACCATTAGGCACATAGAATCTCCTAGCATAGAATTTAAAAGATGTGTGCCCCTTTTTCATACAATAGTTGCAAGTGACAAAGGGATAATAGCAGAATTTTTCCAAATGCAATCACCATTAGGCACATAGAATCACCACTGAAGTTTTCCCAATAGCAGAATTTTGATTGACCCTTGAGTTCTTTTGCCACTTTTGATTCTTCTGTTTTGGAGGTACAAAAACTGTTTTTCCAAATGATTTTGATCCATGTTTATACCCCAAACCAGAAGTATCTCCAGCATACTTTTGTACACTTAACATTTCAGCCAAGTTGTATTTTCCCTTATAAAACTTCCTCAAGAGATCAATCAAATCGTTGTTTTTGGCTAAAAGCAACATATATTTTTCACCTTGACTTTGTTTATACTCATCAAAATCCTTTTGAAGCAACTTATACTTGTCAACATTGCTAGAGGAAGAAGCACACACACATCCATTCAATTTGTAACTTGAAATAAGTTTTTCATTTTCTTCTTTCAAGTTGCAAATCTCATTTTGCAATTCAGTAATTTTTTCAATATGCCATCTAAGATTTCCTTTGAGTTTATTATTGGATTTTGCAAGTTTTTGGGCTTCCTCATACATTTCTTGAAAAGCATGAATAGCTTGATCAAGTTCAGAATTTACCTCATCTCCTTCACTAAGCAAGTCATTATCATCTTCATTGATGGTGGAGGTGAGACACATGTTAGCTTCTTCATTTTCTGTGGAAGAATCTGAAGTTGTTGACTCATTATCTTCCCAAGCTATGTATGCTTTTTTGCCTTTTCCTTCCTTTTTCATCTTGCCTTCACCTTGTTGCTTCCTCAAGTAGATTGAGCACTCAGATTTGATGTGACCCGATTTGCCACACTCAAAGCATGTGAAATTGTTGTCAATCTTCTTGTTGAGGTTATTGTTGTTACTGCTGTTTTTGTTCCC
Organism: Glycine tomentella; assembly: GCA_007407185.1. Lineage (NCBI taxonomy): Eukaryota > Viridiplantae > Streptophyta > Magnoliopsida > Fabales > Fabaceae > Glycine > Glycine tomentella. The sequence goes on along the minus strand of PYAF01002977.1, from coordinate 111,136 downwards.
TTTTCTGAACCTTTTATTCTTGTTTTTCTTCAGAAATTTGCTGAACTTTTTCACCACCAAGTTTACATTATCTTCATCATCCTCTTCACTTGTTTCCTCTTTTTTTTCAGCTTTCAAAGTTGCAGCTTTCAAGGCTATGCTTCTTGTTTTCTTTTCTGCATCTTCACAAGATGTTAATTGAGACATTTCTAATTCATATTCAAGAAGCTTACCAAACAATGCAGCCATTGACATCTTTGACAAATCTTTGGACACCTTGATTGCTGTAACTTTTGGTTGCCAAGGTCTTGTCAAGCACTTTAATATCTTGATGTTTAATTTTTCATTATCAAAGACTTTTCCAAGACTCAAAAGGTGATTTACAATGTGAGTAAATCTGGTCTGCAGCTGAGAAATGCTCTCATTGGTGTTCATCTTGAACATTTCATACTCATGGATCAAAGCATGCTTCCTTGACCTTCTAACTTCCTCAGTTCCTTGATGAGTAATTTCCAGCATCTCCCACATTTCTTTTGCACTTGTGCATCTCATAGTCTTGAAAAAATCATCAGAGGAAAGTGCAGAGGTGATCAAATTTTTAGCTTTAAAATCATATTGGGCAGTTCTTTGTTCAACCTCAGTCATCTCATCCTATTCTTTGGGAATCAACTCATTTGCCACAATTTTCTTTGGAATAAAAGGACCCTTCTCTATTGCATTCCATGCTCCTGGGTCATTTGATTGAATAAAGATCTTCATTCTATTTTTCCAAAAACTGAAGTGTTCCCCTTCTAACATTGGAGGTCTGTTTAAAGAGGCACCCTCCTTAAAGGTTATTTGAGAAGTATTCATTTTCCTTTTTGAAAAGAAAAAGTGATCTTGAGTAACTTACAAGAACCAGCTCTTGATGCCAATTGAAAATGAATAGAATACTTCAACACAACCAAGAGGGGGGGGGGGGGTGAATTGGTTGAATCTTGGTAAATTAAAAAATTTAAAATCAGAGTTACCACCGGATCTTTATCACTTTTAAAAATTGTTTCAAAACCAAGAATCAATATTCAATCAAATTCCTTTTCCAAGAAGAATAGAAAACAGAGTATAACTTTCTGTGCAATGAAATTGATTCACAAACAAAGCAATTAATAGATGAATAGGTGAGAAGAAAGATTAGCCACAAATTTTATACTGGTTCACTTCAAACACTATGAAGCTACATCCAGTTCTTCTACTCAACACTAGAGTAGAGTTTCACTATTGCAAAAAATATTCTTACAAGCAATTACAAGCCTCTCTTTATCAACCCTAGATAAAGTTCAGAAGTCTAAAACACTATTAGACCCTTAGAGACCAAAACCCACACTGAGAACACTACTTAGCTGTCCTTAGAGAAACACTATCTCTAAATATGTAAGAAACCCATTTACAATAGACTAATCTTTAAAAAAATTCAAATAACAGTTTTACACCTTAAAAGAATAAGGAAAGATATCACCTGATAATCCAAGAACTCATGGAAATGAATGATTCACAGGTTGAATGACAGATTACTAACTCAATGCATTCCTTTCCTTATGCTTTGATGAACAATGATGCTTCACTCTCTTTGAATCAAAAACTCATAAGAATTTGTGAAGCCAAGATGCCTTTTGAAACTCAGAAAGTCACTAATGAAAGCTTGTGAATGTTTGTGAATGCTCAGATATCGAAATTCTCCAGTTACTAATACACAGAGCAGTGGGTTCTATTTATAACAGCTTTCTAACTGAAAATAATCGATTAAACCCGCTCCTGTAATCGATTATTTTGCATATGTAATAGATTAAAGTGCTCCTGATGTGTTCTGAGTTTAGTCTATGAATAATATAATCGATTATTCCGTGAAGTAATCGATTAAACCAGACAGACATGTTTTTTCTAAATGCATTGATTAATCGATTACTGACTATGGTAATCGATTAAGACAGTCAGTCACATATTTTCAAATGAACTACGTAATCGATTAAAACGATATGTAATCGATTACCTCAGTAGAACATGTTTACCATAGGCACGGATGTAATCGATTACGCCCATCTGTAATCGATTAAGACAGTCAGCATGATTTTCCTATTTTGGCCTATGTAATCGATTAATTCGATATGTAATCGATTACTATGTTCTTAATTTGTTTTCTAAAAGGCACGAAGAACAAAATAATCAATGTCATTATCCTTGTAATTGATTAATACAGTAAAGATTCATTTTTCCAAAAACTTAGATTTTAAAAAGACCTTTCATGTTAATTCCTTTTACTAATACCTTTAATCTAACAATCATAGATGAATGATTCATGCATGATATGCTCAATTGGATTATCAGATCATAAACTCCCTTTTACATTAATCAAATTGGTCTTCAAGCTTTGTTGGAACTTTTATCCTTGAGCATGTTGAAAGCACAAAATATTTGAGTCTTGATTCTTTCCTCATTTGTACATGGCTTCACTTGAATCAACAATAAGGAACAATAAACACAGACAACACAGAAATATCAAACAGCTATGCTACTAGGACAGTACCAACTATATATGCTGAAATGAAATAGAAATTAGAAAACTGCCCTAAAATTTTTTGAAAAAATCTAAAAAAATAACATTGAATGTCTAAAAATCATGATTGATTTTTGTGATTTTTTGGTGATTATAAATCATGAAATTTGAAAATCGCCTAAAAAATGGCCTAAACGATGGAATTTGGCGATTTGGACCCCTGGTGAACGTGTTACTCCATAATAGGTTCAACTTAATGTATCAATTTTTTGCACCTTCTAGTAAAATTTCAGCCAATTCTGTGAAATTACCAGGATGCCCCTACGCCAATTGTAAAAACTGGTCCAAAACACCTACTTAGAGTTCGAATTTGCCAATTTGAACCCACACCCAATCCCTTAAGGGGTTGCTTTTGTTTAAAATGGGGGATAAACCTTGGGAAACAAATCGCAAGTCAAACTGCACAAGTTGGAAAAATTTTGGGACAACAAAATGACACTACAAAAACAACTACACTACACTACTTTCTCCCTACTACTACTCTGTTTTTTGCTCTGTTTTTTCACTGTTTTCTCTGTTTTTTGACAGCACACATAAACTACATCATCTATACTTCATAATGCACAGCAGCAACAATGCAAATATGTGACAAAATGCAATTGTGCAACAAAATGTCAATATGCAGTGAGTGTATGCAAATGATTTCTTTTTTATATATAACTACTACTATGAACTATTTAAAGCAAATTAAAGCTAGCACACAATGAGCCGTGTCCCCGGCAACGATGCCAGTATTGATGTTACGTTGTCGACACGCACCAAAACAATTTAACTACGTTAATTCTGTAGCATAGGATTAACCTAGGTCGACTCAGAGACACAATCAATATGGTTCTAGCTTCAATTTACGAATAACAGTGAGGGGGGAATTTTATCAAACAGTTTATGTGCGTAAGTAAAACTTGCAAAAACGTAAACTAAAATTAAAGAGCAACACAGAAACTAACAAAATTCAAAAGAAGTGAGGTAAAACAGAATTAAACCATTAATCCAATTCATAATCATGAAAATAGAATAGCAATTGAAGAAGAAGATGAACATTCACATAGGATTTGAAATACTAAACCAAAACTCAAATTCTCCTTGTGCTTGGGTTGGATCCTTGAATTGATTGAGGATTTAGCCTTCCGTGATCATTTTAAGGTAAGGTCATTTGGCTCTGGCTTAAAAATAAAGAACATGCCTTTATCATATCAACTATGCAAATATCATAGAGAAACAAATCAAGTTATGAAGTATTATTCACAATGAGGTCACTCTGAAAAGAAATTATACTGTATAGGCTCAATCCTCAGAAGCTATGGTATCAAGCTAATCTTCCATTGATTTCCTATCAAGTATCCTATTTTTTTCACAATGTACTTCAATCACAAAACTAACATAGTTCCAATCATGTCATATGCAATTCTACACTCTACTTGTCTCATACATATTTCCAAAACAATTCTCAATCAATCATCATTCAATCCAATTTCATCACTGCATTGGCAATTCAAAATCTGAAAATGATCACAGCTCTAACATTTTATTCATCTAAGTTATCTAAATTCTATCAGATATCCTTTGTTTTTCAAATAAGATTTTTTTTTTCAAAATAACGCAAAATATGCATTCCCCATTCCCAGATTTTAAACATTGTTGTCCCCAGCAATCAATTTTCTATTCAAGGGAAAACACATAACTACATTATTTTAAAAAAAAATTATCTTTGTGCATAACATCCATCCAACAGAATTATTTATTTAAAACTAAATTAATCAAATTCAACCATGTCCAATTTATAAATTATTTAAACTCAAACCAAATTGTTCCAAACACACTGAAAATAAAATAAAGTACTGAACCATAAACATAAAAACATAAAGCAAATAAAATATTGTCCATGGAACTGCAATGTCACTCCTAATCCTCCATAGTATCATCAGCAGCAGCTGATGGCTGTGAAGGTCCAGGAGAAACTCGTGGTGTTGCTGAATCCTGTGGCTGGTACGGAGTGAAATTAATGGAGAAGTGTCTGAACAAGTCTTCCATCATTTTGTTCTGATGCTCCAACAATCTGTTTTGAGACCTCAATTCAGATTGTATCTGCAGGTAACTTTGAGAGTCCTCATAAATCAGTTCATGACGTGGGCCTCCAATAGTAGTAGAAGTGGTGGCGGTGCTTGAACTTCAGGTTGTGGAATGTCCGCACGAGGACTCCTCTCAGCAATCTCCTCAGGTGATAATTTAGAAGCCCTAATCAACTGCTCCTGCCACTGAGTCTCTACTGCAGCCAGATATGTCTTGTGTGTCATGACGGATGCAATTTTGACATCCATGGGTTCCTCATTAGGAATCTCCAAATCTGCTTTCCTAAAAAGATGAGAAATCAGTGAAGAATAGGCAAGGAAGGACTTACTGCTACCATCCTGGATCATATGTAATATCTTATCAGACAGGATACTGGCAATATCCAAATTGTCATTGCCTAGAAGCACATACAGAAGGATGACCCTCTCAACATTCACATCAATAAGATTAGTAGATGGAATAATGGTGTGGTTGTTGAACTGGTGCCAAAATTCTGCCTCCCCAGTCAAGTCTTGCTTCTTTTACTTCTCAGGCACATAATCCATTCCAGACTTGGCCTTCCATGCAGTATACAACCCTGTAATGCCTCTTCTAATCTCATTTGCAGTTTGAGGCATGTCATTTCTGTAGACATTTCTACTGGTGATAGGCTGCATCTTGTAGAAATTATTAATGAAAGCACAAGATTGGAAACAATAATATGTAGTGTCTAGAAATTCCTTAATAGTCTCATTATTAAAAGGAACCTCTACTCCTCTAACCCAACTGACTCTTTGCCTTTCTACAGTTTCTCTATTAACATTGGCCAAGAACTCCTTTAAAATAGCACTAGAACTTGGTTCAGCAAAAATAACCAAAGTCTTCCAATCTCTCCTGTTGATCACATCCAAAATTGGTGAACCTCAGGAAGAGATTCCCAGTCTATCCTCTTCTCTGAAATGATCTTCTTCAGAGCATACCAGTTCTCGTACCTCTGTTGACATTCCATAGTTCTGAATCTATTCTCATCAAAGTCAGTTGTTCTTGCTCTCTTGCTACCAGATGTAGCACCCCTCCTCTTGTCTTTCTGTACTTGCTTACCCTGAACTCAGAAAATTTTCCATACATATATGCAATGAATTCCCAGATTGCTTGCAATCATATCTCAAACATTTCTTTATTTTAGATTAACAACAGAAACTAGCATCATATAGAATCAACATGTATAAATTGAACAAGCATTTGACAATTAATCTCTAAATAAATCCTTCCCAATAATTCCCAACAATCCCAAAACATAAAGGACAATTCAGTGCTTTACAGTTGGCATGACTTCCGTGGGTGTTGGCACGAGTCACGTGGCACTTCGAGGGCAGTTCCAGAATAATGGTGCGGATGGCGCCAAGTTCACGAGATCAGCGTGAACCTACAGAACCAACCTTATTTTTTTCTGCATCCTGGCGGGGATGACGCCACTCGAACGCGATTCACGGGGGATCATAGAATAGCTTTTTCAATTTTTATTTTAAGTAGAAACAATACTAACCTAATACCTTCAAAATTTAACTAACTAATACATAAATAACAATTCAAAACAAAACAACCAAAACAATAAAATTTCTTGGATTGCCTTCCAAGTAGCGCTTTGTTTAACGTCACTTAGCTTGACGCATCAAAGCTTTAATCCTCAGGTGAATTCAGTGGAATAGAAACGGTGTTTCTTTCCACTTGTCCTCCATGGTAAAGCTTCAACCTACACCCGTTAACCTTGAAAGACCTGTAACTATCAAGTGGGGAAATTCCCACTGTTCCATAAGGATAAACTTCACGCACAATGAACAGACCAGACCAACAAGATTTCAACTTACTTGGAAAAAGTCTCAAGCGAGAATTGTAAAGCAATACCTGTTGTCCTGGTTCGAATTCCTTTGGGTGAATCTTACTGTCATGCCACTTCTTGGTCTTTTCCTTATAAAGCCTAGCATTCTCATAAGCGTTTAACCTGAACTCATCAAGCTCATTTAATTGCACTAATCTTTTCTCATTTGCTTTAGACAGTTCAAAATTAAGAAACTTAGTAGCCCACATAGCTTTATGTTCTAATTCCACAGGAAGATGACAAGACTTACCATATAACAGCTGAAATGGTGACATACCTATTGGGGTCTTGAAAGTTGTTCTGTATGCCCACAATGCATCATCTAGCTTCTTTGCCCAATCTTTCCTTGAACTTCCAATAGTCTTCTCTAATATTCTCTTTAATTCCCTGTTAGAAATTTGATAAGTGCCACATTTTAGTAAAAATAGAGTTCAAATATGGCACTTATCCGTTATTTTAATTGAGTTATTCACAAGATAACCCTAGAAACCTAGTTAATTGATGGTTATATTAAGCTAAGTTATGCTTTTGTATTTTGAAAAGATTTCGTCCAATCGAATGATTTAATTTTGCTAGGGTTAAAGGTTACGGAAGAATCAAGATTGCGAAAACCAAGAGTCGGGAGTGAACTAAGCAAAGAATGAAGTTCCAAAAAGCATTCCAGGCCCAACAAGCACCAAGGCCCAAATAATCCTTCATGACTAAGCCTTTAACTTGCCCAGGCAACCAGTTTATGCCTATTTTGCTCGCTTGGGCGAGCAACAAGTTCCAAGAAACACCTTTAGCTCGCCCATGCGCTCATTTTGTGAAGTAATTGGTGGCCTGGGTGACCAAAGCAAGCAGCAGGCCCTTGGCTATATATATGGACAAAATTTTGGAGGAAGATTCATTCATTCAAGTGCTTTTCTCTCACAAATCACCTACTTGTTCATATTTAAGTTGTTCTTAGGTTCTAAGTGAGTGTAGAGACTTAGGAAAGTGAGTTAGAGTGAATGGTATAAGGAGATTCTGCCGAAAAGAGGATCGATGACGAGCTTAGTCAGTGGTTCTCTCGAGGAGGTTCTGTCGATGTTCGCTTAAGCTTTCCTAAGGATTGGACGTACTCTTCTTATCCCTATGCTCTTTTAATTATTTTTGCATTGTTCTATTCCTTATTGGTGATTTTATTCCACGCTTAACGCCTGATTCTAATTAATCGTTAGTTTCATGAATTTAACCCTAAAGGCGACTGGAAAGTAAATTTAGGGTTTGAACTGAATTAAATCACACACTACATTACGTTGCTAGGAATAGGGCTTAATGTTTTGATCGCACGAAACACGTGATTAAAAGCTTAATGCTAGGGTATTTAATTAAATATGCGAGGGATCGATATTTAGTAAAATATACTTAGGACTTAATTGCGAGGAATCGAATTAAGTTTACATAAACGTGTGCATCAATAAGAATAGAACATGCATAGGTAAAATCAATTAAAAGGGATAAGTAAGACGAAATCCAATCCTACACTTCCTTGACTTGTATTCGTTTATTTTCCATATAGTTTATTTGTTTTCCGCAACTTTTACTTTTACTTTACGCACAAAACCAACATATGAATCGCTGTTTTTATCATCTGTATATAAACTACTAAATTGGTAACAATTTAAACCAACCGACGTAAACTCAAATCCTTGTGGAGATGAACTTTTACAAATTTGTAAACTTGCAACGATAAAATGGTGCGCTTGCCAAGAAAATACCTAACAAAATTTCAACTTGTCCACTTGTCTGAGGATGATATAGTGTAGCTACTCTATGGGTAACCCCATATTTAGCAAGCAAACTTGAGAATTGTTTGTTGCAAAAATGAGCGCCTCCATCACTGATACAATCCTAAAACCAAGGCAAGTGAAGGAAGACTTGGAATTACATCTGGAAGCACTTCCTTTGGTGATTAAAGGGCCAATGACAAGGGCTAGGGCTCAAATACTCCAAGATCATATACAATCCAACCTCAATCTCTTGGAGAACCATGGAGAAGGCTACAAAATGCTGAATTTATTTGTTGTAATCGATTACAAGTAGCCTGTAATCGATTAAGTACTTTGAATAAATGTTAGAATTGTCAAATAGCTCTGTTGTAATCGATTACATAGAAGTGTGAGTTCCTGTGAGTTCTTGTGATAATCGATTATTTGGTGAGATAATCGATTATTTTGTTCAGGAGTCAGTTTCCAGGCTGATATGAGCAATGTAATCGATTACCAAGAGTTAGTAATCGATTATTTGCTTCAAAATAATAGATTACCATTTGAAATAATTGATTATTACCATTTTTGCTGCAGAAGCTCTATTTTTCAATTTTAAGTAGCTGTTGGATGACTTTCCTTGGAAGCTACATTTGTATTTCATTTAGGACGCATTTACATTTCATTAGTTATAGTTTCGTGGCCTATATAAGCTACATTTCAACACATTGTAAGGACTTTTGGTGGAATGAAATTAGAATGCACTTTGTGTGTGAGAGGTTGAGAGTTATTCTCCCTTGTTCTTAGTGAAGAACTTCTTGTTTCTTATCAATAGCTTTTGAGGTATTGTGGTGATTCTTGCAAGACTTATTGGAATTCCTATTCCATGGTGTCAATCCAAATCCATTTCTGATCTTCTTCCATTGTTCCAAATCCTAAATCACAAAACCTAAAAAGCTGTAAAAAAAAAATAGAGCACTTCATACTCTGTTTTTATTTCCATTGAAGAATTGATTCCATTGCAAGGAAGATTGGAGCAAACAGGACTTGATTCAGTTCAGGAGTTTATCAATCACTTATGACTGCCCTCGATACTACAAATCTAGTAAATATATGTTTCCCTAAGAACAACACAACCACTTTTGCATTGTTAGTCGGCAAAGCAACCGCTTCCACCCACTTAGAAACATAATCTACTGCTACTAGAATGTATTGGTTGGAATATGACTTGGGAAAGGGTCCCATAAAGTCAATTCCCCAAACATCAAAGATTTCTGATGTGTTGCAAACACATCTTAGTTCTAGGCTAGTTTTAGGTTATAATTTGATTAAATAGTTAGAAAATAGGATAGAATTAGTTTAAATTATTGTTTATGCTTAATTTAAATCTCATTTCATTACATTGTTGCATTCCAGGGCCAAAAAGAGGAGAATCAAGGCAAAAGAAGGAAGAAAACTAAACTGAAGGACTCGCACGGATCGCGCCAGATCCCGCGCGAGTCGCACCACAATAGGAAATCCAAGTTTTAGCACGAACAAACCGCGTAAGCCGCGCCAGGAGCCACGCTAACCGCGTCATCAATTCGAAAGCTCCACGCGGATAGTGCCAAACGCCGCCCAATCCGCGCCAAATGCCCAGTACCAGCCTTCCAACTCGTGGACTCCATGCTATCAGTGTGGAGGTTCACGCTACCAGCGCCACCTATTCAAAAAGCCCGCACGATCAGCGCAGGACTCCGCGCCATCAACGTCGTGAAAATTTCTTTCCTAATTTAAATTGATCTGTTTTGAGATTTGGCACAGGAAAAGCCTTTGTTACTCCAATTAAACTCATCTATAAATACAAGGCCTCTGGGACTTAAGAAAGGATCCCAGGGGGAATCACTTATCATCAGACTTTAGCATTCTAAACCTCTGGAATTCAGTTTTACATAGAATCAAGGCTAGGGTTTACTATAGAATTATGTTCTTCATGTATGCTTTGTTGTTCTTGAAGCCTATGTCAGGCTAAACTCTGTATTGTGGTTAGGCCAAGAACCAATGTGAACTCCTCTGTAATTTAACTGGTATTGAATGAGATTGTTATGTTTATTTTATTTTACTCTGCTGTTCATTATTTTATTCTTGTTTAGAATTGGCCACTCTATTTAAGTATTGAGAGTTAGGATTCGCAATAGGAATGTTGTGGTTCTAATTTCTGACCTGAGCAAGATAATAGTTGTTCATTGCCTAGGGATAGGGATGCGTAACTGCAGAATCCTATAATATAGTCTTTTAAATGCTTAACTTGATAGAATTCACTAAGGGATTAGGTTTTTGATTCAGGTTAAATGGTTAATTCGCTAAGGGATTAGGAGTTAACTAAACTAAGAAAGATTTATTCTCTGAGTAATCAGAAGCAATCAAACTTGATAACCAGTTAAGTGAAGGAGGTAGGGATCAAAGGGGATTGTGTCTGACCGCAATCATTCATTCCATTGGTAACAACCCAAACTTAATTTACTGCAATTTAATCTCTTTAATTTCTGTCTTTAATTGCAATATTCAAACAACAACCAAATTCTTTCTTTTTACTTCCAATTGCTTAGACATAGAATTACTGTAAATTTCACACCAATCCCTGTGGAGACGATACTTACTTACCCACTTTATTACTTGAAACGAGCGGTGCACTTGCCGTTGCGCAACAAGTTTTTGGCGCCATTGCCGGGGATTGGTAAACTGATTTTACAGTAATTTTAACCTTTGTAATTGGAATTTTTGTTACTAATCACTTCTCTGAGTTTTATGCGAGGTTCAGTCAATTCTAAGGATTTACAGTTCTATCCTGAAATAGAGAGAACCGTCAGAAGGAGGCTAGCCAGACAAAGAAGGAGAAAAGCTGAAAAATTTGACTTTGATTCAATCTCTGAATTGGAGTCTGAAGAAGAGATGGCTGAAGAACAAAATAATCAGCCTAGACCAAGACCAGAGGATGAACTAATGGAGGATATTCTGGCTCCAATGTTCACAAGACTAAACTCTAGTATTGTGAGGCCACCAATACAAGCAAACCACTTTGACATAAATCCTTCATTGATAGCATTGGTGGAACGCAGTCAGTTTGGTGGGGAAGATTTTGAAGACCCACATGACTTCATTGACAGATTTCTCAGAATCTGTGACACTATCAGACACCAAGGGGTCTCAAATGATGCAGTAAGACTAAGCCTATTTCCTTTTGCTGTTAAGGGAAGTGCCTTGAGATGGCTGAATAGACAATCATCCAATAGCATCTCGACTTGGGAAGACTTAATCTCTAGATTTTTTGCACAGTACTTTTCCATGGACAAATACAAAAGGTTGGTTAATGAAATTACCAACTTCACTCAGAATGGAAGAGAATCCCTATGTGCTGCTTGGAACAGATTTCAAGAATTGATCAGGAGATGCCCATAATATGACATGCCTGTGGGTAAGCAGGTACATATTTTCTTTAATGGTATGACTCCTGAAACCCGTATGATCGTTAATGTTGCAGCAGGGGGTACAATAAGGTCAAAAACTGTAGCTCAGACATATGAGCTGATTAATTCTCTGGCCCGAAATGAGAATGAGAGTATAACCATTCAGCCAAAGAGAGAACCAATTCAGTTGTCCAGCAATGATGCTATGCTTGCAGAGCAGAAAATCTTGGCCCAATAGTTGGCCAAGTTGACTGAGAAAATTGACAGACTTCAAGTCTCTGCAGCCTAAGTTGCAGCCAGCCAACCACATGTGATCTGTGAGTACTGCCAAGGTGAGCATGAATCTAATGTTTGTCCTATTCTTGTTGGAGCTGACCCTGTGCAGGTTAATGGTATTTGGAATTATTAGAGACAGCAGCAGCCATATCAGAGGAATCATAACTTTGCTCCAGGAAATAACTATCAGAGGAAATTTCAAGGAGGCGGGTTAGACTATAAGTCTAATAATTATTTGCAGCCTCCTCCCATCCCCAACAAAGACATATCTGAACTAGAGAAAGTGGTGTTGGAGTTGTCCAAAACCACAACTGAGCATATTCAGGCAACAAATGCTTTCATAAATGAAACCAGAGCTCACAGAACAAAGCAGGATGCTTCCATCAGAAATCTGGAAAACTAGATTGGCCAGTTGGCAAAACAATTAGCTGAGAGACCACCAGGCCAGTTCCCAAGTGACACAGTGATCAACCCAAGGGAACATGCCAAGGCCATTACAACTAGAAGTGGTAAGATATTTACTCCACCAGAAAAGCCTAAGGTGAGTCGGAAGGAAGCAGAAGCAGAAAATACAGCAGCTACACCAGTAAAAGAAAAAGCTGCAGAAAATTCTAAAGACCAAGATTCTGCGCCTTCACAGAAGAAATGGGATTTCTCTCGCTTTGAGAAACCCCCATATCCGGTGCAGACCAAGCAACAACTCCAAAAGCAGCAGTTTGCCAGGTTTTTAGACATGTTTAAAAAGTTGCACATTAATATCCCATTTGCTGAGGCATTAGCCAATATGCCTAACTATGCAAAATTCATGAAAGAGCTTTTGTCTAAGAAACACAAACTGCAAGATTGTGAGACCATAACAATCACTGAGGAGTGCAGTGCAATAATTCAGAGGAAGCTTCCACCTAAATTGAAAGACCCTGGAAGTTTTAACATCCCTATAGCCATAGGAAATTTAAATGTAGGGAGGGCACTCTGTGATTTAGGGGCTAGTATAAACTTAATGCCATTATCAATGTGTAAGTCCCTAGGCATATCTGAATTAAAACCTACTAGAGTTTCCTTGCAACTAGCAGACCGTTCTTTAAGGAAACCATCAGGGGTAATTGAAGATGTTTTAGTAAAGGTTGACAAATTCATATTCCCTGCTGACTTTATTGTATTAGATATGGAGGGTGAAAGTGAAATTCCTCTGCTTTTGGGAAGGTCATTTTTAGCAACTGCTAGGGCCTTAATAGATGTGGAGCAGGGAAAGTTAGAATTAAGGATGGATAATGAGTCTGCTGTATTCAATGTATCTGATGCCATGAAGCACCCAACTGATGAACATGATTGTTTTAGGCTGGATGTGTTGGATAATGTGATTTGTGCAGGCATGACAGCAGGTATTACAGTAGCTAGAGATGAAGAAGCTGCAGCAGAATTTATTGCAGAAGAAAACATAGCAGCAGCAGCAGCAGAAAATTCAGCAGAAGCTGAATTTGCAGTAGCAAAAATTGCTGAAAGGAGTGCTGCAGACTAAGAAGCCAAAACTGAAAGCAGTGAACTTGAACTGGAAGAACTGGAGAAAAAGGAAGATGACATTCCAGCCGGAGCACCAAAGGTTGAACTAAAGGAATTGCCTGAACACCTGAAATATGTGTTCCTAGGTGAGAATGAAACATATCTAGTCATAATCAACAGAGGGCTGGAATGGCATGAGGAAGAAAAGCTATTAAAGGTACTCAAGGAGCACAAGACAGCCATAGGCTGGTCTATCTCCGATCTTAAAGGTATAAATCCCTCCTTCTGTACTCATAAAATTCTAATGGAAAGTGATGTGAAACCTGTAAGAAAACCACAAAGGAGATTAAACCCCACAATGAAATAAGTGGTAAGAAAAGAGGTTGTCAAGCTGTTAGATGCAAGTATGATATATCCGATTTCAGACACAGCTTGGGTAAGTCCAGTCCAAACCGTTCCAAAGAAAGGGGGCATGACGGTAATTCAAAATGACAACAATGACTTGATCCCCTCAAGGACCATCACAGGCTGGAGAATGTGCGTTGACTACTGAAGACTGAACGATGCAACCAGAAAGGACCACTTTCCTCTTCCTTTCATGGACCAAATGCTTGAGAGGCTTACTGGTTATGACTATTATTGTTTTCTTGATGGATACTCTGGGTATAACCAAATCCCAGTAGCACCGAAAGACCAAGAGAAGACAACCTTTACATGTCCATTTGGGGTGTTTCCATACCGTCGAATGCCATTTGGACTGTGTAATGCGCCGGGAACCTTCCAGAGATGTATGACCTCCATTTTCTCCGACATGGTAGAGAGAGGCCTTGAGGTATTTATGGATGACTTTTCTGTTTTTGACCCTTGATTTAATTCGTGCTTAGCTAACCTAGCTAAAGTTCTAAAAAGATGTCAAGAGACAAACTTGGTATTGAATTAGGAAAAATGCCATTTCATGGTAAGGGAAGGTATAGTGCTAGGCCATAAAATTTCTGAAATGGGAATAGAGGTAGATAGAGCTAAATTGTTACTAATTGAGAAATTACCTCCACCTATTAATGTGAATGATGTTCGCAGTTTTCTAGGCCATGCAGGTTTTTACAGAAGGTTCATCAAGGATTTCTCCAAGATTTCAAAGCCACTAAGTCAACTGCTGGAGAAAGACACATAATTCTGCTTCACTGATGCTTGTCTAGAAGCATTTAACACCTTGAAGCACAAACTCACCACTGCACCTGTTTTGGTAGCTCCGGATTGGAGTCTACCTTTTGAACTCATGTGTGATGCTAGTGCTTATGCAGTAGTGCAATTTTAGGACAGAGGAAGGAAAAGCGATTACATGTCATATATTATGCTAGTAAAATCTTAAATGAGGCACAAGTTAATTATGCCACCACTGAAAAAGAGATGCTGGCTGTAGTGTATGCTCTAGATAAGTTCAGGTCATATTTAGCAGGGTCCAAAGTAATTGTGTATACTGACCATGCAGCTCTTAAATTCCTGCTGAACAAGCAAGATGCCAAACCATGCTTGTTGCGTTGGATGCTTTTGTTGCAGGAATTCGATTTGGAGATCAAAAATAAAGCTGGAGTAGAGAACAAGGTGGCTGACCACTTGTCTAGGATTCATGAGAAAGACTTGCAAGATGGACCAGAAATTGAAATCAATGAGTCTTTCCCTGATGAGCAAGTGCTTGCAGTACAACTCAGTCCATGGTTTGCAAACATGGCTAATTTTAAAGCTCCTGGAATTTTACCAGAAGATTTAACTTGGCAGCAGAAAAAGAAGTTTCTACATGATGCGAGAAGGTATTTCTGGGATAACCCTTACTTGTACTTTCAATGCATTGACAATGTTATCCGTAGATGTGTAGCTGAAACCGATGTGCCGGATATTCTGTGGCACTGTCATTCCTCTAATTATGGAGGTCATTTTGGAGCAAACAGAACTGCACACAAAGTGCTGCAATGTGGCTATTATTGGCCAACACTCTTCAAGGATTCCAAAAATTTTGTGATGCAGTGTGATAGCTGTCAAAGGACAGGTAACATTTCTCGCAGAGATGAGATGCCGCTGAACAACATCCAAGAGGTGGAGCTGTTTGATGTGTGGGGCATAGATTTCATTGGACCTTTCCCTAAATCATTCTCCAATCAATACATCTTGGTTGTTGTGGATTACGTCTCTAAGTGGGTTGAGGCAGCAGCTCTACCCACCAATGATGCTAAGGTGGTGATCTCATTCTTGAGGAAGAACATATTCACCAGATTTGGGGTGCCAAGAGCGATCATAAGCAATGGATGTACTCACTTTTGCAACAAGCAATTTAATAGCTTGTTGGCCAAGTATGGTGTCAAACATAAAGTGGCAACTCCTTATCACCCTCAAACAAGTGGGCAGGTAGAGATTTCCAACAGAGAATTAAAAAGAATCCTTGAGAAAACTGTGGGAACATCAAGAAAGAGGACTGGTCCAAAAAGCTAGATGATGCGTTATGGGCATACCGAACTGCATTTAAAACTCCTATAGGTATGTCTCCTTTTCAGCTTGTCTATGGTAAGTCTTGTCATCTCCCTATTGAACTTGAACATAAAGCACTTTTGGACAACTAAGTTTTTAAATTTTGAACCGCCGAAATCTAATGAAAAGAGGTTGCTTCAGTTGAATGAATTAGAGGAGTTCAGGTTAGCTGCATATGAGAATGCCAGAATCTACAAAGAGAAGACAAAGAAGTGGCATGACAACCAAATCCGCCTAAATGAATTCATTCCTGGCCAACACGTGTTGCTATACAATTCTCGCCTGCGACTTTTCCCAGGTAAGCTTAAGTCACGTTGGTCTGGACCATTCCTTGTAAGAGAAGTTTATCCATATGGCACAGTGGAGATTTCACCATTGGATAGTGGTAGAGCCTTCAAGGTAAATGGTTATCGGTTGAAACATTATCTCGGGGGAGATGTGGACAGGAATTCAGTTTCTGTTCCACTCAAGGCCACTGATGATTAGCACGAAAGAAGCGTCTAGCTTAAGACGTTAAACGAGCAAACTTTTAATGTACATACCTGGTATTTTAAATTCTGTTTTGAATTTGTTAGCAGTAGGTTTATTACTCTGCATATTCCATGATAGTCACTTTAGGTTCACGCATTAGTAATTAGGTATTTCAATTCTTTCAAAATATTGATAGTGTCAGGTTCATTAGCATGCACGTTCAATTTTTAGTTAATTTAGGTTTTAATTAAGACAATAAACTAAAATAAAAAATAAAAAGAAAAGCAAAAAGCTGTCCAGAGAGTGGCGTAACTCGCGCCAGAAGTGGCGCTACCAGCGCCAAAGCCACGGCCTCTTCACGCTAACAGCGTGGAATCCCGCGCTATTAGCGCGAGTTGTTCGAACCCAGGGCTTACGTCTGCATTAAATCACACGAATAGCGTGAATGACGGCGCTACTAGCGCCATATGTTCAAACAAAATGCCTAATTTTTAAGGGTTCACGCTACCAGCGTGGATAATGGCGCTACTCGCGCCATTCTTTCGAGGCTAAGGGTCTTCTAGAGGGTACCCACGCGAATAACGTCACTATTGGCGCTAACAGCGTGAAATGGACAAATCAATTGAGGCTATCCATGCTAATCGCGTGAGTAACCGCGCTAGTTGCGCGGGGAGGCCGAGGGAAAAGCCCCTCTAGTGCTTAATGGCGCGATCCGCGCCGCCATCCACGCTAACCGCGCGAGCCCGTGAAATCTGTTTTTATTTTTGAATCCCCCATTTCGCGCCTCACTTTCTCTCCTTCCCAAACTGTTCCTCCATTTTCGTCTGAACCCCAACAATCATCCTTAATCACCATTATCACCTTAAAAGCCCTGTTCTTCATTCATTCTCTCAAATCCCTCCAGAACTCACCATTCCTTCATATTCTGCTCTCGAGTTCTCTCTCTCGTGTCCAGTTGACAAGGTAATGTTCTGAACCTAAAATGCTTTGTAATGTATAATGGATAGTGCACAAGCTATTAGAAACCCAATTCTTGTTGCTTAGGTCACCCACATAGAATGTTTATAAGCTTCATAGCCAAACCTTAGGGTAGGGACTTAATTGTTGTTGCCCACTGATAATTCTTTTATTGATTTTGATCTTTAATGTTGAGGGGCAATGAAAATGTGGGTGTGATTGGTGATTTCTGAAGATGCCCATAACATGTTTGATAAATTGCCTGTGTGGGAATTCATTGAATTTTCAGGTTTGATTCACAACATAGGCATGGGGATGAATTTAATACTGTTTGATTAAACTGAACCCCACTGAATTGTTTGACACTTTGAATGTTGATTGGATAAGGCACATTGTTTGATAGTGGTTGCATAAATATGTATTGTGCCTTTAATATGTTGCATCACATTCTGGATGAACCCAACTAGAGTTCATTAGTGATTCTTGTATGATGTGCTCGCAATGTGCATAATTGAGTAATTTCAACCTGAGCACAATTGAAAATCCATTCTGCAGGGTCTACTTGATTTCTTGAATATGAATAAGACCCTATTATTGATTAATGCATAATGGTTTGCCCACAAATTGTTTTAATCGAGCAAAACTGAATAGTAAGTTGGCTTGTGCTTGTTTCTGTTTATATGAAATGTCTAGCTATTGTTTGGTGAACTGAGTAGTTGTGGGAATTAATTGGTTTCTTCTATTTAGATGTTGAACTGAGCCTTGAACATGTAATGACCCAAATCTGGGAATCATTAAGGCTTGTCTCAGGTTGTGAATAAAATTAATTTTAGATCTTGTGCAGGTTGAACTGAAATTGTAAACTTGCAAACACCCTAATTGCTTGAAATGTGAATTGCTTGAATCAATGGTTAATGTTAGGACTATGCTTGCATGAAATACTTGAATTCTGAAATTTTGGTGGATGTAAGGACCTTAAATCTGGGAATGGAGACCCATATCTTGCTTGTAAATAAACTAAATTGAACCAATTGGACTGCGCCTTTTATTGTCAATAGAGTTGATCCCTTTGCTGCTGCTAGAAACTTGAATTACTTGAAATGACTCGATGTGGCTTTGTTGGGTATTGTCATGAATTAAATCTGGGAATTGTTGAGACTAATATCTGGACTGAACTTGAATAAACTTAATGGTGTTGTCATTGAAAATATGCATCTGCAAGTTGAAATTTTGAGTTGACAAGTACCATTGCTATTTGAAAAAGGTGATTTGATTGCATACTTGCTTTTTGAAACTAGGTTAGGTAATTCTTTTGCAAGACATGACTGATTGATCGAATTTGATAAAACTTGAAATGCCTGATAATGATTGAGTTGTGGGAAGTTGTTCTGTGAACTGATTTTGTCCTAAATCTGGGAATCCATCCCATTGAATCATGTTTATATCTGGATTTTGTTTTGAGTTTCAGGGAAAACAGGTCGCAAAAGGCAAAAAGAAGAGCACTACCACGGCAGACCACAAAAGACCCAGAATTGTCGAATATGATGAGGCTCGATTTCGTTCTGCCGAGTGTCAGGATAGATTCGGCACTTGGTACCTACCCAAGAAAATTATACCTGAGAAGAAGATCATGTGGGAGGTCCTTCCTGAAGGAAACCCGGTGCTAGAGGCGATACTTAGACGCCAATGGCAGAGGCTGGTCAGCTTTCCAGAGCCTAGCTCTAGTGCGATTCTCAAGGAGTTCCTCGCCAACATCGACCCAGCCACAGTGGAAAGGAGCAGGACCAGTTGGGTTAGGGGAGTTCAGGTTTCTTTTGATGAGAAGACTATTGAGCGCTTTCTGGACACCCGGTATGACCCATTTAAGGGGTGCGATTTCAGTCACTTCTACCTGAGGATGCAGCCTGATGCCCTGACCAAGATGTACAGAGATGATGTGCCCCAGCTTGCTACCACCATCAGAAAATCCATCACAGGCCTGTATACCGCTTGGAAGCCCAAACCAGGGCCTGATTACATTCCAGAGAAGTTGAAGAAACATGACCTGGTTGGGGATGCAGCTTTTTGGCATCAATTCATAAACCACACAGTCTTTCCCTCCACCAACATGACTGATGTGAATGTGGAGCGGGCCATCCTACTTTACACACTCCGGGGTGCAGGTAATCTCTACATAGCAAACATTCTTTCTAACCGTATTCTACATATGATCTAGGATGCCAGTAGCAAGTCTTGGCTTGCCCATTCGTCCTTGATTTCTCACCTATGTCGGCATGCGAGTGTTGATATCTTGGACGATGAGCCTATGGATGTTCCGATCTTGTCCCTGATGAGCCACAAGACATATTTAGATGCTGTGGAGACAGCTGCTGAAGAACAGATTATCAGAGCTTCAAAGCTCAAATCGGAGGAACTCGCAGTCCGAGAGATGCACCACCACAAGATGAACCCCGGCCAGCAGAGCCAGCACCACCAGCTCCTCCCACAGCTCCTACACGTGAGCCCCTCTATGCAGACTCCCCGAGTTACTTGGCTTTTCAGGAGTTTGTTCGCACACAGATGACACTTCAAACGCGTATGTGGGAGGCCGTCTGCAGGCATCTAGGCATTCCACCTTCTGAGTACCAGACTCCAACCACACCACCAGCAGTACCAGTTACGGATAATACTCCTGGCCCCTCAGATGTTGCAGCACCTGATACAACTACACATGAGCCCATTCCAGATGAGGCTGCAGCTATTGATGAGAGAGGGGAGGGAGAGGAGTGAACATGACTTGTTTTATTTTTCTGTTTTGATGTATTCTGTTTATTTTGGATTCTGCACTTTTGACATTGTGACATTCTGCACATTTACATTTCTGCATATATATATATATAGTCCAGTTTCTGATTCAATTTTTTGCAAATAAAAGCTGTTTAGATTAATGTTCCGTTTGTTTGCAATTTTCCAAATAATGCTAAAACTTTTTCCAAAAGCGCTGTGACCTTATTTGTTGTTGCTGGGGACAACAACTTCTAAATCTGGGAATGGTTGCGTATACGCATTATTTCGCAAATCACAGTCAAGGAACAAATGACATCTAACAACATTTTTCAAAAATAAAAATAAATAAACAGCACATCAGATTTTTCAAAATAAAAAGTGAATGGACACAGTAATGGATGGGATTTCTTTGATGAAAGCTTGATGAAATGAAACATAGCATAAACTACATGATACATGAATGGAATTGTGATTGTTGGTATGTGATATGCATGTTGAAGTTGAAATGATGCTTGAAATAAAGTCAGCTGAGATTGACTTGAGTTTAAACACCTGTGAGGTTTTGAGCCAAAACAGTGGTAAATTTTCTTTCCGAGAGACTCCATTTTCATAGTACTCTAGAATTTGAATTGTTTCTCTGGATGCAGGTGTGATTTGATATGATTAAGGCAGATTTCTTCTTCTAAAACCAGGGCCAAATTGACTCACCCTCAATTATTTTCCATTTGTAACCACTTTGAGCTTGAGCCTTTCATTTCAAATTACCCAAATCAAAGCTATATCCATTTGACCAACTTCCCTGAGGCTAGAAAGGTATAATATAAGTCCATGACAGTGGAAAACAGGGAATTGTCCATCAAGACATGAAGGAAACTAAGTGAATCCAGTTGACATGGAAGCTGAGAGAATAAACAAAGTATAGTCCAGCTGGGAAACAATAAGCCTATCAGTTGGAAATCTGAGATGATGTATTAGTTGTTTAATTTTATTATTATTCTATTCTGTTATAATTATTTTTTTTATATAAAAAAACCCAAAATCAAAAAGAAAGTGATTGTTTTGTTTACCATTTGGAATAAATTGTTGAATAAAGTACCAGTTTTGAAAGGGATGACAAGGAAGATGGATGACCACAAAATTTGACTTAGGGATTGGATCTAGCCTCATATTAGCTACTTTTCCAAAGAATTTCCTACCCTTAGCCCAGCCAAGTTACAAGCCGGAAAGACCTTTTGATCAAGTTGTGCTTGCATCTGTTGAGAATATTTTCAAGCTTATGGTAGTGTTGTGATTATGTTAAGTGAGAAATTGATCAGCCCGATACACTTGAGTGCATGAGTGAATAAACACATTCCTATGAAGAATACTCAAGTTACTCTCACAATTTGACAGCATTGAAAGTGTCATTGAAACTTTTATTTAACTTTGATCATACTCAGCATGATGATTCTAGGGCTGTAAATTGTGGTTTGATTTGATCATTAACTCTTGCTTATTCTTGAAGTTCTTTCTGTTGCTGGGGACAACAACTTTTAAATCTGGGAATTGTTTGATGTGTTGCAAACACATCTTAGTTCTAGGCTAGTTTTAGGTTATAATTTGATTAAATAGTTAGAAAATA
>PYAF01002977.1:65920-82249 GCA_007407185.1 Glycine tomentella | reverse complement strand
TTCTGATAGATATCTGTCTGTATGGTTTATGTGTTATGAGAAACTGGATCAGCAGGGGTGTGCTTTTATGCTTTGTGTGTGACTTTGATGAGTTGATGTTGTTTCATACATAATGTATCAAGAAAAGCGATTCTGTGCTTCCGCTGAGTTTTATAAACTATGTTTTAAACGTTAAACTGATATTATTAATGATAACACGCCGGAGGCCTACGGGGTGTTACAGTGAGCACGAATCTAATGTTTGTCTTATTCTTGTTGGAGCTGACCCTGTGCAGGTTAATGGAGTGTGGAATGATCAGAGACAGCAGCAGCAATATCAGAAGAATCACAACTTTGCTCCAAGCAACAACTACCAGAGGAACTTTCAAGGGGGAGGGTTAGACTATAAGTCTAACAATTATCTGCAACCCCCTCTTATTCCCACCACCAGTATTTCTGAACTTGAGAAGGTAGTAATGCAGCTGTCAAAAACGACAAATGAGCACATACAAGCCACAAATGCTTTCATCCAAGATGCTAGAGCTCACCACAGAAATCAAGATGCCTCCATCAGGAATCTTGAAATCCAAATTGGTCAATTGGCGAAGCAAATTTCTGAAAGACCACCAGGACAGTTCCCTAGTGACACAGTGATAAACCCAAGGGAACATGTCAATGCTATCACTACCAGGAGTGGTAAGGTGCTCACTCCACCAGAAAAGCCTGAGGTAAGCAATAAAGAAGATAAAGAGAAAAACACAACAGCTGATGCAGAAGAAGAAAAACCTGTAGAAAAAGAAAAGAAAGATGAAAATTCTGCACCACAAAAAAGGTAATGGGATTTCTCTCGCTTTGAGAAACCCCCATATCCAGTGCAGTCCAAGCAACAATTTGCCAGGTTCTTAGATATGTTTAAGAAGTTACATATTAATATTCCATTTGCTGAGGCATTAGCCAATATGCCTAATTATGCAAAATTCATGAAAGAAATTTTGTCTAAGAAACACAAATTGCAGGATTGTGAGACCATAGCATTCACTGAGGAGTGCAGTGCCATCATTCAGAGGAAGCTTCCACCAAAATTGAAAGACCCTGGAAGTTTTAACATTCCTATAGCCATAGGGAATATAAATGTAGGGAGGGCACCATGTGACTTAGGGGCTAGTATAAACTTAATGCCATTATCAATGTGTAAGTCCCGAGGCATAACTGAATTAAAACCTACGAGAGTTTCCTTGCAACTAGAAAACCGCTCCTTAAGGAAAACATCAGGGGTCATAGAAGATGTGTTGGTCAAAGTAGATAAGTTCATTTTCCCTGCAGACTTTATTGTGTTAGATATGGAGGGTGAAAGTGAAATCCCTCTGCTATTAGGGAGGTCCTTTTTAGCAACTACTAGAGCCTTAATTGATGTAGAACAGGGAAAGTTGGAACTTAGGATGGATAATGAATCAGTTGTTTTTAATGTTTTTAATACTGTGACAAATCCATCTGACAAACTTAATTGCTCTAGACTAGATTTTTTGGATAATGTGGGTTGTGCAGGTATGACAGCAGAAAAATTAGCAGCAAGTGCAGCAGAAAAAGCAGAGGCAACAGTAACAGAATTTGCTGCAGAATTACCACTTGTAGATCAAAAAGCCACATCTGAACCTGTGCTGGAAGTGCTGCAGAAAAAGGAAGATGATAATCCAATTGGAACACCAAGAGTTAAGCTGAAAAAGATTTTAAAAGAAGCTGAGGAAACACCTAAGAAGAATTGGGTCAAAAAGTTGGATGCTGCACAAAGGGAGCATAAAACTGCAGACAAAACATCTGTAACTGCAGGAGAGAATGCTAAGATCTATAAAGGAATGACCGAGAAGTGGCATAACAAAATTCGCCAAAAAGAAATTGAGCCAGGACAACAAGTGCTGTTATCAAAATATCGCCTGAAGTTTCCAGGTAAGTCAGAATTCTTTTGGTCTGGTCCTTTCTTGGTGCAAAAGATTTGCCCTCATGGAATAGTTGAGATTTCTTCTTTAGACAAGGGCAGAGCTTTTAAAGTTAACAAATGTAGGCTGAAGCTTCACTTTGAAGACCAAGTGGATAAAGATGCAGTTCCTATTCCACTTAAATCCACAAATGATTAAAACAGCAGGCGGTGTCTAGCTCAAGACAGTAATTGAGCAGTTTTGTTGTACATACATGGTATTTTAAGTTCTGTTTTGAATTTGATAGCAGTAGATTTATATTTCATGCATGTTAAATTTTAGGCATTTAGGGTTATTGCATTTTTAGTTCAGCACAAAAAGCATTTAAAAAGGAAGAGAAAAGGCCTGTCAAAAGTGTGGCGCTAACCGCGTCAGGAGTGGCGCTAACCGCGCCAAGACACGGCCAATTCACGCTAACCGCGTGAAACTCGAGTTGACCACGCCAACCATTCGACCCTGAGCTTTCCATCTGCATGAGCTGGCACAGCCGCGCCAAGACATGGTCACTTCACGCTACTAGCGCGGCAATTGGCGCCAACCGCGCCAAGTGTTCGAGCTGAAAGCCCTTCTAGTGATTTATGGCGTGGATCGCGCCAATTTCCGCGCTGACCGCGTGGGACTGTGAAAATTGTTTTTGAATTGAATTAGTTGGGTTTTTCAATTAGATTTAAATTGAGCCTGAACATGTATGGACCCAAATTTGGGAATTGCTGAGACTGATCTCTTGTTTGTGAATGAAATTACTGCACCAAATGGTTAGCTGGACTGTGCTGGTTATTGTAAATATAATGAATTGTCCAGTTGCTGTTTGCTATCTTGTTGGTGCTGAGTGAAATCCATGGTTCTCCTGAATCAAGAGTTTAATTGAAAACTGTTTGAAGGGCATAAAGAACACTGATTGCCCACTGAGAACCCTAATAACTGATGTTACTGCGCTGTTTAATTTGTTTTTAAGAGTTCTCAATGTTTTAAATCTGGGAATTGTTGTAATGCACATCCATGGACAATGATGATTTTGGATGGTTCCCATTTTTATTGATTCAATTTGTAATATGTCTGAAGTTAAATATGGGGATCCACAGTGGTAAGCCTGGCTGAATGCTAAATACTCTCTGATACTTGTAGCTTGGCTTGCATTTTTTATCTGAAATTACAAGTGTCTGAGGCCTGTTTGGGGTGTATGTGTAACTGATTGTTAACACTGCAATTTATGAACCCAAGTGAACAACAAACAGCTTGTGATTTTAAAAGTGAATTAGTCATTGCTGTGTTGAACCAATACAATGAATCAAATCTAGGAATCATGGGCATATTGTGAACTTTTGAGCATATTGAGTTTTCCCAGATGCTTGTACACAGGATTGTTTTGAACTGTGTTGTTATTCTATTGATCACTATTCACTGATGCACGGTGTCCTTGAGTTAATTGTTGATTGTTTAATATGAACCAATGAAAGGAATAAATCTGGGAATTCAGCCCATTGCATTCTGTGTTTTTGTTCTGAGTTTCAGGGTGAAGAGATTAAGAAAGACAAGCAGGAAAGTTCTGCTACATCCAACAGCAAAGTGATAACCAGGGATCATCTAATTTTTGTTTCTGTTTTTAATTTTCAGTATGCTTATATCAGTTTTAGGTAGTTGTTTAGTATTTAATTGTTTTTAAGTGTGTTTGTTTGGATTGATGTTCATTCTGGTTGTGATTCTTAAATAATGAATACATCATTGAATATTTAGCAGCACATAATCCTTTTCATGTATTGCTGGGGACAGCAATTTTCTAAATCTGGGAATGGGTGCATATGCATTATTTGCTGAATCACATTCAAGAAACAAAGGATTTCCAATAGAAATTTTTTGTTTTAGTTATTAGTTTAAATTTTTAGCTGAATATTTCAATAAAAGTTGGCAGCACATCAGATTTTTTAGATTAAAAAGTGAATGGACACAGTAATGGATAGGATTTCTCTGATGAAAGCTTGTGTGAAATGAAACATAGCATGAATTGCATGATACATGAATGGAATTTGAATTGTTGTTATATGATATGCATGTTGAAGTTGAAATATTGCTTGAAATGAAGTCAGCAATGATTGACTTGAGTTTAGCACCTGTGAGATTTTGGGCCAAACAGTAATTATTTTTCTTTCTGAGAAACTCCATTTTCATAGTATTCTAGAACTTGAATTGTTTCTCTGGATGCAGGTGTGACTTGACATGATTAAAGCAATTTCTTCTTCCGAAAACCAGGGCCAAATTGACTTACCTTCAATTATTTTTCCATTTGTACCTCCTTTTGAGCTTTAACCTTTCATTTCTGTTACCCAAATCAGAGCCATATCTATTAACCAACCTCTCTGAGGCTAGAGAAGGTACAATACAAGTCCATGACAGCAGAAACACAGGGAAGTGTCCATCAAGGCATGAAGGAAAACAACTTGAATTCAATTGGTATAGAAGAACAAGAATAAACAAGCAAAAGCCAGTTGGAGAATAATAAGCCTGAGATTATCAGATGGAAAATCTGAAAGTTGCTGTAAATTGTTTAAAATTTAAGCAGAAAAAGAAAAAAAAAGAAAGAAAAGAAAAGAAAATCAAAAAGAAAGTTATTTGTTTGTTTCGTTTTATTTACCACAGAGAATAATTGTTGAATAAAGTACCAGATTTTGAAAAGAATGAATAAGGAACATGGAAGACCACAGGATTGGGACTTAAGGGACTGGATCTAGCCTCATATTAGCTACTATCCAAAGAATTTCCTACCTTAGCCTAGCCAAGTTACAAGCCTGAAAGACCTTTTGATCAAGTTATGCTTGCATCTGTTGAGAATATTTTCAAGCTTATGGTAGTGCTGTGATTATGTTGAGTAAGAGGGTAATCATAGCCTATACACTTGAGTGAATGAGTGAATAAACACAAGTTTGTGAGGAACACTCAAGTTACTCTCACTAATTGACAGATTTGAAAGTACCATGGAAGCTTTGATGTGAATTGATTATACTCGGCATGATAATTCTAGGATTGTAAAATTGTGGTTCAGTTTTATTATTGATCATTGCTTTTATCTTAGAGTTCTGTTTGTTGCTGAGGACAACAACTATTAAATCTGGGAATTGTTTGATGTGTTGCAAACACATCTTAGTTTTAGGTTATATTTCAATTAAATCATTAGGAATTAGATTAGAATAAGTTAGTTTGTCATTTATATTTTATTATATCTCATTTTATTACCAAAGTGAGTTTTCAGGGCCAAAAAGAGGAGATTCAAGCCAAAAGAAGAAGAAAAGCCAGTTGAAAGTCCCGCGCGGATCGCGCCATATCCCGCGCGAGCCGCGCCATATCCCGTGCGAGCCGCGCCACAAGCAAAATGCCAAGCCCCATCTCGAAGACTCCACGCGATCCGCGCGGAAGCCACGCTACCAGCGCCATTTATTTGAATGCCTCGCGCGGACCGCGCCAATTCTCGCGTGACTCGCACCACAGGGCCTGGAGATAGTTTTGATTCGTGCTAGCCGCGCGATCAGCGCGGATTCCAGCGCTATCAGCGCCATGATTTCGAACTAGCCGCGCGATCAGCGCGGGTCCCGCGCCATCAGTGCGGCGGAGACGCAGTTTCCTGATTTAAAAAAGATTGAGTTCGAAATTGGCACAGAACAGGGGCTTGGTTACTCTAATTAAACCATTCTATAAATACAAGGCCTCTGGACTGAATCTAACACACCTACACACCTCTCCACACTTCCATATATCATTCTCAACCCTTGGAAGTCAAGAATCAAGGCTAGGTCACTGCAGAATCATGTTTTATTTGACAACTTTGGTTTCTTTGAAGCCTATGGTAGGCTAAACTGTGTATTGTGGGAAGGCCATGAACTGATGTAAACTCCTCTGTAACTTGACTGGTATTGAATGAGAGTTCTTGATTGTTTTATTTTACTCTGTTCCTTATTGTTTATTCTTATTTAGAATTGGCCATTCTATTCAAGTATTGAGGGTTAGGATTCGCAATGTGGACATTGGGATTCTAATTTCTGACCTTAGTAAAATATTAGTTGTTCATTACCTAGGGATAGAGATGCGTGGCTGTAGAACCTTATAATATAGTCTTTTACATGCTTAACTTGATAGAATTCACCAAGGGATTGGGTTTTTGATTCAGGTTAAAGGGTTAATTCGCTAAGGGATTAGGGATTAACTAAAGTAGAAAAGATTTATTCTCTGAGCAATCGGAAACAGAAACCCTTATGATATAGTCTTTTATAAGCTTGATAAGAATTGCTAAGGAATTAGGATTCTTGTTAAAGGGTTAAATTGCTAAGGAATTAGGATTTACTGAAATTGGAAAGATGTATCATTTGAGTGATCAAACTTAATAAACCAGTTAAGCGAAAGAGGTAGGAAACATTGGGGATTGTGCCTGACCACAATTGTTTCTTCCATTGGTAACACTGCAAAACTATTTACTGCATGTATTTCTTTTAATTTCTATTTTATTTTCAATCACTCAACAACAAATTCTTCACAAATAATTTCTTTTTATTTCCAATTGCATTGACTGCAACTTGCTGTAAATTTCACCCCAATCCCTGTGGAGACGATACTCTACTTACCTACTTTTATTACTTGAAACGAGCGGTGCACTTGCCCTATGCTTATTTAGCAACACTAGTCATCTGTCTCACCTGCATGGATTAATGTATCTATAATATCCAACCTGAAATAATCATGCTTGTCAATAGGATTTTTCATAACATCGAAAACATCAAATACAACAGATTTACTATCCATCCTAAGTTCTAACTTTCCCTACTCTACATTGATCAAAGCCCTAGCTATAGCTAAAAATGATCTAGCCAATAGAAGAGGTATTTCACTTTCACCCTCCATGTCTAAAACAATAAAGTCAACAAGAAAAATAAACTTATCAACTTTTACTAAAACATCCTCAATTACTCCGGTTGGTCTCTAATAAGTGCCACATTTTAGTAAAAATAGAATTCAAAATATGACACTTATTCGTTAATTTGAATTGATTTATTCACAAGATAACCCTAGAAACCTAGTCAATTGATGGTTATGTAAAGGTAAGTCGTGCTTTCATGTTTCGAAAAGATTTCGTCCAATCGAATGGTTCAATTTTGCTAGGTTTGAAGATTACGGAAGAACCAAGCTTGCAAAAACTAAGAGCAGGGAGTGAACTTAGCAAAGAATGAAGTCCCAACAGCATTCCAGGCCCAAGAAGCACCAAGCCTAAAGATTCCTTCAACATTAAGCTTTAAGCTCGCCCAGGCGACCATGCTATGCCTATTTTGCTCGCCTGGGAGAGTAACAAGTTCCAAGAATACACTTTAGCTCGCCCAGGCACCCAATTTGTGAAGGAAATGGTGGCCTGGGCGACCAAAGCTGGCTGGTGCACAAATCCTATAAATATGGACGGATTTTGGAGCATGGAAGCATTCCCTTCTCACCATTTGACCTCTTGTTCATATTTTAGCTTGTTTTAAGTTCCTAAGTGAGTGTAGAAACTTAGGGAAGTGAGGAAGAGAGAATTTTGTAAGGAGATTCTACCGAAAATAGGATCGATGACGAGCTTAGTCAGTGGTTCTCTCGAGGAGATTCTGCCGATGCTCGCTTAAACTTCTCTAAGGATTGGGCGTACTCTTCTTATCCCTATACTCTTTTAATTATTTATGCATCGTTCTATTTCTTGTTGGTAATTTCATTCTACGCTTAATGCTTGATTCTACTTGATCACTAGGATCAAAAACTTAAATTCCTAAGTGAGACTGGAAAATAATCTTAGGGTTGGAACTGGATGAATTTACTCGTTACGTTACGTTGCTAGGAATAGGGCATAACATTTTGATCGCATTAAACACGTGAACATGATCTTAATGCTTTGGTATTTAATTAAATATGCGAGGGATCGATATTTAGTAAAATATCCATAGGACTTAATTGTGAGGAGTCGAATTAAGGTTACCTAAACGTGTGCGTCAATAAGAATAGAACATGCATAGGTA
Source organism: Glycine tomentella (assembly GCA_007407185.1). Lineage (NCBI taxonomy): Eukaryota > Viridiplantae > Streptophyta > Magnoliopsida > Fabales > Fabaceae > Glycine > Glycine tomentella. The sequence goes on along the minus strand of PYAF01002977.1, from coordinate 74,277 downwards.
AAATCAATTAAAAGGGATAAGCAAGACGAAATCCAATCCTACACTTCCTTGACTTGTATTCGTTTATTTATTTTCCATAATCGTTTATTTTCCGCAACTTTTTATTTTTACTTTACGCACAAACCAAAAATAACATATGAATCTCCGTTTTTATCATCTGTATATAAACTACTAAACTGGTAACAATTTAAACCGACCGACGTAAACTCAAATCCCTATAGAGACGAACTTTTACAAATTTGTAAACTTGCAACGATAAAACGGTGCGCTTGCCGTGAAAAATCCTAACAGTCTCCTTAATGAAAGATCTGCAAGCTGCAATGAAACTCTGGTAGGCTTGAGCTCGGAAATTCCCAATGACTTGCATAGGGATAGCGACATCAGATTAATGCTAGCTCCTAGATCGCACAGTGCTCTCCCCACATCCACATTACCTATAGCAATGAGAATATTGAAGCTTCCCAGATCTTTTCGCTTGGGCGGAAGTTTCCTCTGGATTATAGCGCTGTAATCCTCAGTAAGTGCTACGGTCTCACAATCCTGCAATTTATGTTTCCTAGACAACAACTCTTTCATAAACTTAGCACAATTAGGCATGTTAGCTAAAGCCTCAGCAAATGGAATATAAATGTGCAACTTTTTAAACATATCTAAAAATTTCGCATACTGCTGCTTTTGGGTTTGTTGCTTCAGCCTCATGGGATATGGTGGTTTCTCAAAACGAGAGAAATCCATCTATTTCTTTGGAGATGCAGGATTCTTCTCCTTCTTCTCTTGCTTGCCTGAAGGTGTTTTAACCACTGGTTCTGCAGCAATAGTGATAGTTTCCTCTTCATCTTCTCCTTGAATTGCCTTGGGCATGTCTGGAGATATAATTGTAAGTCCACTTCTTGTAGTGGTTGCCTTTATATGCTCCCTTGGATTGACAATTGTGTCACTAGGGAACTGTCCTTGAGGCCTCTCAGTCAATTTCTTAGCCAACTGACCTATTTGATTCTCAAGATTCCTGATAGAGTCATCTTGATTCTTGTGGTGTGCTTTGGTTTCACTGATAAAGGCATTGGTTTCCTTAATGAAAGAATTGGTGACTTGAATGTGTTCGATAGTGGTCTTAGACAATTGTATCATGGCCTTCTCAAGTTCTGATGGCTCCTTAGGCGGAATAGATGGAGGCTGCAAGTAATTGTTGGATTTGTAATCCAAACCTCCTCCTTGAATCCTCCTTTGGAAGTTGTTACCTGGAGTGTAACCTGAATTCCTTTGGTAATTGGGGTGATTTCTCTGATCGTACCACACTCCATTCACCTGTACCAGATCGGCTCCTATCAAGGTAGGACATTCATTGGTGTTATAATCCCCCTGGCAGTATTCACAGATAGATGGTTGTGCTCTCATAGTTGAAGCTTGAGCTTCTGAAACTTGCATCCTGTCAAGTCTTTCATTCAACTTCGCCAATTGTTGTGCTAAAAGTTTTTTCTCAGCCAACATTGCATCCCTGCTTCCTAGCTGGATGACTTCCTTATTATGTTGACATGCAATGCTATCATTTTCATTCTGGGCCAGTGAATCAATCAGTTCATATGTCTGGGTTGCCGTCTTTGTTCTGATCGAACCTCCAGCTGCAACATTCACTAAAAGTCTTGATTCTGTGGTCATCCCATTAAAAAAGATGCATACTTTCCTTCCCACAGTCATGTCATATTGTGGAAACTTCCAAATCAATTCCTGAAATCTGTTCCAAGCTGTACAAAGGCTCTCTCCTCCTTTCTGTGTAAAGTTCGTGATCTCATTCACCAACTTGTTGTACTTTTCCATAGAATAGTATTGGGTGAAGAACTTGGCAACTAACTCATCCCATGTAGTAATGCTGTTGGATGTTTGTCTGTTTAACCAACGAAGCGCCTTTCTTTTAACTACAAAAGGAAACAAACGTAATCTGACAGCATCATCTGATACCCCAATGGAGCGAGTAATTCTTCCACCATTTCTTCCCTTTGTGGTGGCTGCTCATTATCTCTTTCAACTATTTCTGCTTCTCGTTTCTGCTTGGCCAATCTCTTGTTTCTTCTTGCGGTTCTTTCTATTTCTGGATCAAATTCTAAAGATTCAAGAATAAATGTGCCTCGCATAAACTAACAAACAGATCAGTAATAAGAAAAATCCAATAATGAAGACTAAATTACAATTAAATCAGTGCAATCAATCCCTGCAACGGTGCCAAAAACTTTATGAGAGACGACAAGTGCACTGCTCGTTCAAGTAATAAAATGATAAGTAAAGTATCGTTCCCACGAGGATTGATATACTCAAATAAATGTAATTATGATCTTTAAGATTGGAAAAGGAATTAATAACAATGAGAGGATTTGAATGTGATTTTGAATTTGAATTATTGTGAATTAAAGAATACTAAAAACAATGTAAATTGAATGCTCTGCAAAAATGAAGAATAATTGTGATTAAGCACAATCAACGTTGTTCCCTCTTATGTAATTGAATTGATAATTAATTTCATCTAATATAATTGCTCAAAGATATGCCTTATATAATTAGTTAAACCCTGATTCAAGAATTCTAACCCTTTAATCCTAATCAAGAATTCTAATCCCTTAGCAACCCCTTTTCAGATTAAGCTTTAAGTTGGCATATTATGCTTTGCAATCCTTCATCCCTATCCCTAGGTAATGTCAAAACTGTCACTCTACCGCTTTCTGAAACTAAAACCCCAATATTTCTATTGTGAATTCTAGCTCTGAGAAACTTTAATAGATTGATCAAGTCTATCACAATAATGATAACAATTGAAGAACAAGATAGAGTAAAACAAATATAATAAATTTCATTAGTATCAATTCAATTAAACACAAGAGTTCACATTGGCTATGGCTCAATCACAATTACAAAAGAAATTAGCCAGACATAGTTATGTCTGTCCTACTACAATGTAAAGAAGAAGGAAAGAAAGGAATTAGAGGTTGAAGAGCCACAAACCCTTCAATCTTGCCTCCCCTTGCTGTCTTCTTCCTTATTGAGCTTGGTGCCTCCTTCCTTTGTTCTTGCCTCTTCTCTTGATGTTTCTTGACTTTTATTCTCTGTCTAATACGTCCTACTAATGTCCTATTTATACCTAGGTTATAAAACCCTAAAAACCATCGGTTTTATATTATTTAAAAGCAAATTCGTAAATCCCGTGACGTCCGCGCGACTGTCGCGGGCTTCCAGATTTGGTTTGCTCTTTATTTTGCTTCTTTTCCTCCTTTTCTTGTTCCTAAACATCAAAATAACAATAATTAGTAATAAAATTAATGATAAAAAAATTTATCTTTTTTAAGCCTTTATTTGATATTTTATGCTTAATTTCTTAATTATTTTATCTTAAAAACTACATATGCTAGCAGCATATCAGGCTTCATATGTGGAACATGGCTAAGTTGCTGAGTTATTTACTTGGCTCTTCTACTTCCACATACACACACAAGACCATATTATATCTTTCTCATTTCAGCCTTAAATTTTTTTACAGCAACTACACCTTCATGTTTATTTCTTTTGGCTTAGTGTTTTAGTGCAAGATTCCTTATTTATTGTTCCATGTGCACGTGGAAAGGGACCTTTTAGGAGTCCACTTTTGATTGGTCTAGTTGTTGGCTGAAGCTTCTAGCCTTTGTGTCAAAGTTTTAGGAGCTACAAATTGCCAAGACTAGATTTTTCTTAAAAAAATGTTTCACAGCACATGGTTCATTCATGACTTATATAGTACCAGTATACTAGTCCAAAAATTCTAATTTTCTAGTATGTTAAACTAGACTTCTTAAGCTTTCTAAAAAGATATCACATGCCTAATTTGAAGTTATAAAACTCAAGATATAAAATTTTTAATCCAGACTTCCAAATTTCCAGCGAATTCATCTTAGGACACTAACATACGTTAGTGTTTTTGTTATTGCAAACAGTACTCAATCTAAATTGATATGAAATTTTAATATGTTATATTAGACATATAGATCTTTAATTCCATATATCATACACTTAATTTGAATAATAATTGAGAGAGAAATAAATTTTTCAATTCAAGTGGCAGATATGGAAATTTTGGGCAGCTTATGTTCAAATAAAAATTTATCCTATTTTTCTTGTATCCAACTATCATCCTACTTCCATAATTCAATCATAAATATAACTCATAATATAGTTTTTTTTGAGGATGTTACATTTTTGTTTCTTTTAATTTATATCTAGTGTACTTCATGTGTCTTCCAATTCATATACTAGCTAAGTATGTGACATGCATTTAAAATCTTAAGCCTTTGCCCAAAACCCTACACAACTAGGATTGGTTTCTTTTCTTAAATTAACTAATCCTAACTAAATATATTCTAAGAACTTCTAAACTTGTCACTTGAATTCATTAGCTTTTATCATATCCTTCTTGTATCATACTACTATCGCAGGTGTTTCTCATGTGATAATTTTTCTCATCATATTATCACATGGTCTGAAACTATAGCTCATGGTATCTTTAGATATTCATGCAATTTTCTTCATTTCTACTGTAAGTTTTATTTACTTGCATTTACTATATTGGGTAATATGATAAGTTGTCATTTCAAGGGTATTTCTGTAATTTATTCAAATCTATACAAAATATCTTAGGAAAAATATCTAAGGGTATTTTTTTTAGTTTGTCACTCACTCCAGGGGTATTATTGTAATTTCCACTTCAAAATATCTAATCAAAATATCCAAGGGTATTTTGGTAATTTTGTCACTTACTCTGGGGGCATTTTTGTAATTTCAATTTCAAGGGTAATTTGGTAATTCTCATATCAAAGGAAAGGGTAATATGGTCATTCTTCTTTAAGCATTTCTATAATTTCTCTTTTTATCTCTAATTGACGTAATTAAAACATGTAGTTCGATGGCTCTATATGAATTAGCAGTTTTTTATCCCATGTTCTTTTTAGGATGTTACACCATCAAGGAGGAAGAGACCACCATTTTCATCTTCTTCCAAGCTCCACAGTAGTGACTTTAAACTCTTTCTCTCAAAGCTTTGGTAAGAAGCTCTTAAATCTATTTTTTTTCTACTCATTTCTTCATCCTGTTCATGCAAAGCCCTTATGTTTGGTTCCAAAATTTGTTTTTAATCCTTTGAAGCTTGAGATTTCAAGATCTGAACCTTTGTTCTTTTACCATTTTGTGGAAGCTTCATTTAATGTAAGGATAATCTTTTTCACTTCTTAAACCCTAACCTTGTTGTCTTTGGAAGCTAGTCTTCATTACATGTTGTGATGTTTAAAATTTTGTATCTGCTGCCATGAATGGAACTAGATGATATGTTGTTTTTTTTGGAAGTTTTAAGGTTAAAAATGAGTTCTTTGAGTGTTAAAACATAGGGTTAACCTTAAATTTCACTTAAATAGGAGTTTTCTAACAAAAGTTATAAATAAAACAAGTTTTAGAACATTTTATCGGATAAAATCTATCACGAAAATAATCTGCCAGTGAGGCTTGTATGAACTGATTTTCTTAAAGTTTTGACCTCAAAAATGAATATATTAGGAGTGGAAATATAGGGTATCATATAAGATTTGTGCAATTTGAATCCCTAAGTACTGAGAGCACTGAGAATAAGTTAGGGGCGAAACTTTGTAAAACTGAGTGACAAAGTGATTTTAGATAGTAGATAGTGTAACATTGGAAATTGTGCATCTAGATAAAGTTACCATAGAATTATTTATGTTTGGAACTGTTGATTTAATTGTTATATGGTTGAGATAAATTGCAAACTCTAATGACTGATGCATGCTCTAAAATTGTGATGATTTTTTGCTGATACATTTTTTGAAATGCATGTATGTTATTATTATTATTGTTGTTGTTGTTGTTGTTGTTGTTGTTGAATGATAAGTGAAAATAGAATGAACACTTATGCAAATAACCAAGAGGGGGATGAACTAGTTTTTCCTAAGAGTTTTTAAAATTTAAAACAAATTTTAATCACAGCGGAAGTCTTTGAAAGAAGGATCGTATCTTATCCCAATTAAAAAATTTAACTTTTAAAAACAACTTTTATCTCAATCAGACCACTCTTGAGCTATAACCAATCTTGTGATATGGACAAGCATAATACTTGAAGAACAATATGAATATGAACAGAAATATACAATCATACACAAGATTTATACTGGTTCACCTCTCCACCCCGGAGGCTACATCCAGTTTTACTTCTAATCAGCCTTAATTAGAGTTTTCACTATAACAAATATAATATCTTTACAAGCATACAAAGATCTCTCTTACCATCCCTAGGTAAAATTCAAAATCTAAACCTATAGACTTTTCAAAAGATCTAAGAACCAGAGATCCCTTCTCTATTCTACCCACTAGAAACCTATCTAGCAATGCTTTAAAGATTACAATTTGTTATATGAACAAACAACAACAAAACAAACAATTTTAATCAAAACAACAATGAAATTGATTCAAGAAAGATATCACCTCAATATCCTCAGTGCAATGAACGAATTTAAATTATTAAACCAAACTGAGAATGAATGCCATGATCTTTCTTGATGAAATCTTTTGACCAAAAATGCTTTAACACAAGCTTCACATGAAATAGATGACTCAACAAATGAAAGTCTTCATGATTCTTAAACCTACTATGAATTTTTGTTTCTAATGTGCCTTGGTGACTTTAGAATACTCAGAAAGTGATTTTCACAGGGCTTGTTCGAAAACTCAAAACTCTTCTAAAAGTAATGAGCTCCTTCTATTTATAAAAAATAGAATTGACTACCTGAAATCAATTATTCCGTAAGTGTAATCGATTATTTTAACTCATGTAATCGATTAAAGTTCTAAAATAATCGATTAAAGTGTTCATCAGAAATTTAGAAAAAATCTCAAGAACAAATAATCGATTAAAGCATCTTGTAACAGTTTATTCCAAGAGGTCAGGATTTTATGATACACTAGTGTAATCGATTAATGTCCCAAATAATCAATTATCACAGGAAGTGTGAAAAACTGATCAATGCAAATTTAATTGATTACAACAATCTAGTAATCGATTAAACCAGATAAAAATGCTTCTGAAAATTATGCAGATACTCAGATAATCGATTATTCTGTGAAGTAATCGATTATCACAGAACGACTCTAACATAGTCAAACTAATGTAATCGATTACGAATTATTGGTAATTGATTAAAGTGTTCATATAACAATATGCAGTTCTGTTTACATGCATTTAATCGATTATATCATATTCGTAATTGATTAAAACAGTGAAAAATACCTTTTATTAAAACCTTAATGCCTTAATGTCATACCAATTGATTAATGATTCCATATGACTTAATCATGAATTAATGAATGAATGTATGCATGACTTAATCAACCTATGTGAGGAATAAGAGGTTATAACTTCTTGAACCAAGCTTTGAACAAAATACATATGCCATCAATTTGAGTGGGCATGTAAAATCAAAACTTGTGATCATCCTAAACTTGATTCTTCATGATCTTCCTCAACTTGATTCTTCATCATTTCTAACAATCTCCCCCTTTTTGATTTGAGCATGCCAAATACTCAATTGATGAAACATGCTACTTAGGAAGAAATTGTTACCCTGAAAAGTTTTCTCAACACTTGCAAAGATCAAATGTTAAATCTAGACATGATCCATAAAATCAATTCATTATTCATTCAAAATAAACAAGTCATCCTTTTATTTACTTCTACTCCCCCTGACTTAAAGATTATTTTTCTTATAATCAATTCCTTTTCATATACTCCCCCTATTTGGCTTATCAAATTAAAAACAAGATAGACAAGAATTGAAAAAGGAAATGCTTTCATTATAGTCAAAGGAAATACATATAGAACTGAAATTGAAATTAACAATGTAACACCCCAATCTTTTAAACAGGGAATTAAGAAAATGCGTTAAGATGATTAGAAAAATTTTAATTCATTACGATGGAGGATAGATGCAAGCAGGATTTAAATACTTCAAGATTACATCAAAACCAACATTAGAATCATGAAAAAGGCTTCAAAAATGATGATTGGTCTGTAATAATCGATTACCAGAAGTTTGTAATCGATTAAATACATTTTTACAGAAATCAGAATTGTGGGTCGCTCTGCAAAAATCGATTACAAGCCATTGTAATCGATTACATGCTACGGAATAATCGATTACGAGCCCTTTGTAATCGATTACATGCCTCCAAATAATCGATTACACTTCCTTTGTAATCGATTACATCAGGCGCAGTTAAGTGTATTTTTGAATTTTGGTTGATGGTAATCGATTAAACCGATGTGTAATCGATTACCTTAAGCT